>VZQC01003940.1:140877-173740 GCA_009823505.1 Rhizomys pruinosus | reverse complement strand
CAGGTCTCTGCAAGGGCAGCAAGTGCTCTTAACCATGGAACCATTCTCTCCAGCCCTGTTAATATAATTTTGTATGAAGCACAACTCATAGCAATTTTTTAAAAAAATCTTTATTTCTGTATGTTATGGGAAATTGTTACTGTCTGATGCAGGTCTGTGCACCCGTGTTGTGCAACGCCGCGGAGGTCAGAAGAGGGTCTCGACTCCCTGGAACTGGAGTTCTCCTGGACATTGGAGTTCAGACGGCTCTGGCCGCCATGTGGGTGCTGGGGATCGCGAACCCGGTGTCCTCTGCTAAGAGCGGTCGGCGCTCTTTTTTTTTTTTTTTTTTTTTGGTCTTTTCAAGACAGGGTCTCCTTGTAGCCCCAGCTGTCCTGGACCTCACTCTGTAGACCAGGCTGGCCTTGAACTCCCAAAGATCCACCTGCCTCTGCCTCCTGAGTGCTAGGATTAAAGGCGTGTGCCACCACACCTGGCTTGGACTCTTAATATTCCTGTCAAATTGTATGCATGCTTGCCTATAGCCCTTTTGTCTTCAACGCTGTAATTATCATCCTGTACGCTGTGATTCAGTTTAGGATTAGTTAAATTAAGCTGTATCTTGCCTAAAAACACTGCAGCCTGGATCCATACCATAACCATGGCCCACTGGACCTCAGAGCTTCATTGAACGGTGTGTTTCTACTGCTGTGTCTGGGTCTAGGACTGTCTTTTTCAGGCTTAATCGAGTTTATTAGGTGCTTTCTGGTGGGACTCCTGGTGGAACTTCGAATTATTTTAAGTTACTGATAAACCTCCAAATATGTTTTTCCTTTGGTTTTATTCCATGAATACATGTGAAGGAAGAGCAGACAGAGGATCACTTGGGAGTCACTGAAATCTAATGCCAGAAGGTGGCAGACATCACTTTAAGTCACAGTGTGCATTGTAGCTTTGACTCCTGTGATGGTTTGAATGAGTGTCCCCCATAGGCTCTAGGTATTCAGATGTTTGTCTCCAGTTGGTGGCGCTGTTTTTGGAGGTCTTGGGGTGTGTGGCTGTGCTGGAGGAAGTGTGTCACTGGGGGCAGGCTTAGTGAGTTTTAACAAGCCTTGTGGTCTACAGTTGCTCTCTCTGCTTCCTGTGCTCTTTGTGAGATGTGACCCTCGGTTTGCTGCTCCAGTCTCCAGCCGCCATGCCTCCCGCCACAATGGACTCTAATTTCCTGGAACCGTCAGTCGTAAACTCAAATAAACTCTTCCTTTTATAAGTTCCTTGGTCATGGTGTTTTATCACAGCAACAGAAGAGTGACTAATACAACTCCCTAGTGTAACTTAGGTGAAAACCAAAAGCTCCATTTAGTTGAGTTGTAATTGCGTAGGAATGGCTCTAAAGCAGTTTACACAGGAATGTCTCTAACAGTTCCTTGTCAGACCCAGGGAGTGTCTACAATTGAGCCTTTCCTGTTTGTTTTCTGACTGTTACATTTCATATACCATGGGCTAGATTAGTCTCAATTCACACAAATGGAAGGGAAATTTTATTATGTGCTGCTGCTAGATATGTGGTACAAAGGTATACAAGGGAAGAGACAGGAAAGTGGAAAAGAAAGGCAGGCTTCAGTTCCCAATACCCACCACTTGGGGGAGGAAAGGATTTATTTGGCTTCCAATTTATATAGTCCATCCAGGAAAGCCAGGGCAGTAGACTGGAGACAGGAACTGAAGCAGAGACCATGCAGGAAGGCTGCACTGGCTTGCTCTCCAGCCCACATACAGCTACCTCTCTTTTCTTTTTATTTATTACTTAGTTTATTTTTGGGACAGTCTTCTCTGTAGTCCCATCAGGCCTGAACTTGCTATGGAGATCAGCCTTGCCACAATCTCACACAGAATCATCTGCCTCTGCTCCTGAGAGCTGGGATTAAAGGTGTGCACTACCACCCCCGGCTCTCAGCTACTTTTTTTTTTTAATTAATTTTTTTATGTGTATGAATGTATTGTCTACATGTCGGTTGGTGCACCCGTGTTGTGCAATGTGGAGGAGGTCAGAAGAAGGCGTCGGATTCCCCTGGAACTGGAGTTAAAGACGGTTCTTAGCCACCATGTGGGTGCTGGGGATCGAACCTGGGTCCTCTGCAAGAGCAGTCTGTGCTCTTAACTGCTGAGCCATCTCTCCAGCCCCTCTGCTACCTTTCTTATACAGCCCCTGGCCCACCTGCCCAGAGATGTTTCCACTCATAGTGAGCTGGACCCTCCTACATCAATTGGCAATTAAGAAAATGACCCATAGACATGGGCAAAGGTCAATCTGATCTGGTAAATTCTTTTTAAAAATATTATTTTTTACATGTATGAGTGTATTGTCTGTGTATGTAAGTGTGCCTGTGTCATGCAATATCTGAGGAGATCAGAAGAGGGCGTCAGATCCCCTGGAACTGGGGTTGCCAAGAGTTGTTAGTCACCATATGGGTACTGGGAACCAAACCTGAATCCTCCGCAAGACCAGCCAATGCTCTCAACCATTTAGCTGTCTCTCCAGCCCTTCTGGAGATTGTTGGTTGAGGTTCCCCCTTCCCAGGTGACTAGGACTTGACTAGGTTTGTGTCAAGTAGACAGCTGAAGCTAACTACAACAGTCCTCTTTTTATTAATTTTTAAGGCATGGTCTCACTCTGTAGTCCAAACTGCCTGGAATTTACTACATAGCCCAGGCTAGCTTCAAACTCATCATGATCCTGCTTCCAACTCTGCGGGCATGAACCAGTGTAACCAGCTTTCTATTTTTTAAAAAATAAAAAAAAAGAGGGCTGGAGAGATGGCTCAGTGGTTAGGAGCTCTTGCTATACTTACAGAAGACCCTGATTCAGTTCCCAGCACCCTACAGTGGCTCACAACTATCTGTAATTCAGTTTCCTGGCAATCTTATGCCCTTTTCTGGCCTCCATGGACATATATATACATATATATGTATGTATACATGTATATATATATATATATATATATATATATATATATATGTATATATATGTAGGCAAGCACTTATATACTAAAATAAAAACTAAAGGGCATGGGCTGGAGAGATGGCCTGGCTATTGAGAGCGCCGACTGCTCTTGCAGAGGACCCGGGTTCGATCCCCAGCACCCACATGGCGACTGAAAACCGTCTTTGACTCCAGTTCCAGGGGAATCCGACGCCCTCTTCTGACCTCCGCGGCATTGCACAACATGGGTGCACAGACCTACATGTGGACAGTACATTCATACACATACAAAAATAAATAAAATAAAAAAAATAAAGGACATATAAACTTTGGGGATATTACTTTTTATTGAACATGTATAAGATCCAGTTTTACATTACAAACATTTTACAAATAAAAATTTTTTTTGTTAAAAAACATTTCCTAGATTTATCATTGTATAATTGAAACAAAGACATATAATATATATGAAGGTCATTCTCCAAGTATTAGAACAGAATACTGACGGAATCACTTCACTAATATTTTGTTTTTCAATGCCGAGGATCAAACCTAGGGTTCTGTGCATGCTGGGTAAGCACTCTACCACCGAGCTATTCCTCAGCCATCAGTAAGATTTTTTTTTTTTTTGGTCTTTTCAAGACAGGGTCTCCCTGTAGCCCCAGCTGTCCTGGAACTCACTCTGTAGACCAGGCTGGCCGTGAACTCACAAAGATCTGCCTGCCTCTGCCTCCCGAGTGCTAGGATTAAAGGCGTGTGCCATCAGTAAGATTTTTTTTATAAACATTAACTTCCAAAGGATGAAATAAACATACAGGAAGGTGATCTTCAAGATATACTTTCAAAATTAAATTCTTATATAATCTTTCTTTGCATGGTATTTGGTCAATGAATACCAACAAAAGAATTACATACATAAGCTAAACATATAAATTTGAAAATACAGAACACCTGGTAAATTAAACCTTTTATCAGTTTTGTTGTATGGGGAAACCACCCTCATTACCATTTAAAATATAATGTGTATACATTATCTTATGAAAATCACGTATATAAGGAAATAAGGCCTTATTTCCAGGACAGTCTTAAAATAGGTTTAAATACAGGAATATTTCATCCTTATGTTTTAGACTGCATATTCTTCAACATCTCAGCTACTAACATGATGCATAGTACCTAACTAAGCCAACATATGGAGAGTGGCCAACACAGTTTCAGCTACCCTACTTGATGATATTCACATGACGTACCATCTAAGAGAACTGACCAAGTATTATTTCTGAAATGCCCATGTTGAAGACTTGTGAAGAAACAATACAATCCCATCATATGAACCCAGTGTGTCTCTCAGAGATTTGTTATAAATACTATAAGCCTAACATTTCAGAAGTACTTCAATGGCATATTTAATAATACTGTCAGCGTAAGCTTGAAAAGTGGTTTAGTTAATATGGAAATCTAAGAGGCTAAAATTGCTTCCGGATACTTTTTAACATCAAAACTCAATGTTGCCTGATTTTCGTTTGTTTGTTTTTGTTTTCAAGACAGGGTCTCATCCTGTAGCCTGGGCTGGGCTTGAATTCACCATGTAGTCCAGGCTGTCCTTGAACTCATATAAATTTTCCTGCCTTGGCTTCCAAGTTCTAGGATGATATGTATGGGCTGCTATGCAGACTTTTGCCTGAATTTGAATATGTTTTGAATGGAGATTTTTTTCCCCCTTAGGAACAAAGGGGCTAAGTGTTCAACCCCTGTGGCTCACAGCTTTGTACAAATAACAACAACAACAACAACAACTACCACCACCACCACCACCACCACCAAAACACAAAAACATACACAGAAGGATCTAGTTTGGATATTATTCTTGCTGTTTTATGTTGGAATGAGACAGTGGAGTATGAGGTTCTTGCTCAAGACTTTTTATCAGAAGTGTTAATGTGTATTGTCTTTATACAGAAGCCTTCAAAACCACCACACTGAAGTGTAACTTGATGGCCCAGAGCTTTCTCTGTCCTTTACTACCCTTCATGTCCTTGGCCTCAGCCTGTCACAGGATGAACTCTCCTGACCTGCCTGCCATTCCCCTGAACTTTGAGGTAATTAAAATGCTGCTTTCTTGTCACACACACCACTTTAAATGCTGCTTTCTTGTCACACACACCAGCTTTAAATGCCATTGGTCTTTTTCTCTGAGAGAATAGAAAAAAAATCTGATATCTAAAAAAAATCTCCACAATTGGGCCATTTGAAATTTGACTTTAATATTAAAAGAATCAATTTGTTAAGAATATACTTTTCTAAGTCCATAGTTTTCTAAACTCAAAACAGAATCAAAAGTGGACCTGGTATTTAACAGCTTTAAAAAATAGCCATATGGCTTAGACTGACAATATGTGCTGTAGAGAAAATAAAGGGTAGGAAGTAAGGCAGACATTGAGGCCACCCTTCAAACTGTACTGAAATATGAAGCAAAGCCTGTCCATGAAATATTAATGAAGAAGAATCTAGACATTTGCTAACTACAGAGACATAGCTATTCTTTCCCCTTTCTAAATGATGTTTCTGCTTATTAAATTATTTCTTATTCTTACTAATATAAATCAAGATGTATTTGGGTGGCTGCTAACATAAAAAGGCATGGTTTTTATAATTGCTTCACTTTTTTTGAGACAGGGTCTCATGTAGCCCAGGTTGGTACCCAGCTCCCTGTGCAGCTTGAGGATGACCTTAAATTTCTAATCTTCCTGCCTCCAGGAGGATTAGAAATTTCTAATCCTCTTGCCCAGGCACCAGGATCACAGGCATGTATTACTATGTCTAGCTTATGCAGTGAGAGTGGGGGATAGAACCTAGGATTTTGTTCATGCTAGGCAAGCACTCCATCAACTGACCCATGTTCCCAGCCCCACACAATTTTTTTAAAGAATTATGTACCATTTTATACAAGACCTAGTCTTGTATAAAGATACAGGGCCAAGAGCAGCCAAGGCTAAATAAGACAGAGGCTCTGCCTGATACAGCACCTCACTGTGTCGGAGTGGCACGTCACTGAACCATGCTAACAAGCTAGTGTTATCATTTTTAAAATCTAAATCAGAAGTGCCAATAAAAATAGAGCCTAGAAATGTTTTGAAAATAGAAAAATATGTTTTTTTTAAGAAGTAAGAATAAATATCTAATAGCTTTATCTCTCTAGTTAAAACTTTCTTTAATCTCTCTATAACATATAATGCATGGATCAGTTCACTTGAAGACAGACAGCATATCACGTCTTTAGATACACCGATTTAAATAATATTTTCCTTGGTTAAATGTTCAGATCAAAGTGTTTGTTTGTTTTTTCAAAATATATCTTAACGTAATGACTCAGAAAATCCTTTCTTGAATATTCAAAATATCCTAAAACAGGGCATTATCCTTTACAAAGTTTCAGAATCTACTTGCAAAAATAGTTTTAGATGAATGTAGACTAATTCTTGAGATATTAAGATAAAAAAAATCTAACATGAACAATTCTAATTTTTCCAAACTTCCAAATTTGGATATTCAAATAATACCATTCACCCACTTATTTTTGCAAAAATAAAAATACTTTAGCCAAAGTAATTCCATTCTGACTTCTTAACTTTTTTGGACATAATTTTTAAAGTAAGGATTGGGGCATTGTTGGGTCTATGGAATCTTTTTTTGAGACAGGGTCTCCTTGTAGCTCCGACTGTCCTGGAACTTACTATGTAGACCAGGCTGGCCTCATACAGAGATCCACCTGTCTCTGCCTCCTAAGTGCTGGAATTAAAGGTGTGAGCCACCATGCCCAGCAGCTCTATGGACTCCTATATTTTCCTTCAGTGAAAGAAAGTTTAGCTCTTTGTACATGGACACTGTCGTGTAAGACCAGAAAAAAAATTAAGGCTGTGTCCTGTGCTATTAAAATGGATCCAGACCAGATATCGTATCTTAAATGCTACATTTGATGTATGTTACAATCCACTCTTGCCTCTAACTAAATTCTGACATAGTAAAGAAGAAAAGACAGTCTCTGATCAAAAGAAGCTAAAATAGAAAAGCACCAGTCTTACAGCATCAGTAATAGCAAGCAGTTGCTCAGACTTCTATCAACTACCATGCCAGATTAAGTATCAGCTTCACAGATGTGTAACTTGACTTAAAAAAGATGCTATTTTTCTCATCATCTCCCAGTTTTCCTTTTATTCTAAATTCGGACTGCTGAAACCAGCAATCGTTGGTATTCAATGAATTAGTGAAAGAGCTCTTCTCATGGATTGCCTATGGCAGCCTAGGGTACTGAATATTAAGTTTACTTTGAATCTCTTGTAAGTGCTAGTAGGGGTTTTCCAGGTCATCTAATATGAATGACAAGTAACAATATATACTGCATATAATGCATTTCTTCCATCCATCTGCCTCAGAGTTGGACATACCTGTCATTTGATTTATAAGTGACACATTCTGAACTATGAAGCATTTTACATGTTTAAGTTGTAGCATAACATTTTCCAAAGCATGAACACCTACACTTCCTATCAATTGTTGCAATTATTGGAATTAATAAATTAGTACAATACTACTACAGATAGTAGGATATGGAAGATTTCCTTAGCACGAATTATAATTACCTTGATATAACTGATAGGGTTTAAAGTTATTTCACTTACCACTCTTGAATGTAAAATTTAAGAATGTAAGAGCCTAAATCTGTTGAGCACCTCTACCTTAGATTTTTCACTGGAATACTGAAATCACACTCAGATATGTCCTCTTTCCTCCCACATGCCTGTAAAGCAAAGGCAGACTTCATTCTGGATACTGATGCAGGGCAGGCATTAGCCTTGACCATACGCTTCCTTCTCAGTGTGTGGGAAATGGTGATGAGGAAGGTGAGGGGCACTGTGAGAAGGAAGCAGCCTTGACTTCCTCTTGATAGTTGAACTTCATTTTGAAAACAGGTTCTTTTTTTCCTTACATGCTTGACTAACGTATCTCGATAGTTCTATCGTCCGCACCTTACACACATAGGAAAGCTTCTGTCCACTGGCTTGACTTCTAGCGTTTGATCACAACTTGTTCATAAGCTCCAGACCCCACCCTAAAACAGCAGGAGGGAGAAAGCTTCAGACCACTGAGCTGCAGAGACAGAACTGTTCTGAACAATCCCTGCCCTAGAAATGGCACAGCAGGAGGGAGAAAGCTTCAGACCATTGGACTGCAGAAACAGAACTGTTCTGAACAATCCCGACCCTAGAAACGGCACAGCAAACATTTTTTATTGAATTTGATTCCTATAAGGTTTAAAGATATCACAGAAAATATTTGAAAAAAAAAATTATAAACACACTGGATTAGTCTAGGCTTTGATCTTAATTATTCCTATAACCAGTTTTTGAATTATCAACAAACTGTAGCAAGTAATATTTTCTTTTTTAAAAAATATTTTAGAACTTATTTTTTAAATTATTTATTTTTATTTATTTTTTATTTTTTATTTATTTTGTATGTGTATGGATGTACTGTCTGCATGTAGGTTTGTGCACCCGTGTCGTGCAATGCCACGGAGGTCAGAAGAGGGCATCGGATTCCCCTGGAACTGGAGTTAAAGACAGTTCTCAGCTGCCATGTGGGTGCTGGGGATCGAACCCAGGTCCTCTGCAAGAGCAGTAGGTGCTCTTAACCGCTAGGCCATCTCTCCAGCCCCAATTTTTTATTTATTATTTTATGTGTATGAGTGTACTGTCGTCATATAAGTAGGTGCACCTGTGTCGTGCAATGCCATGGAGGTCAGAAGAGGGTGTCGGATTCCCCTAGAACTGGAGTTACAGATGGTTCTCAGCCGCCATGTGGGGAATTGAACCTGGGTCCTCTGCAGTCTGGTGCTCTTAACTGCTGAGCCATCTCTCCAGCCCCACAAGTAATATTTTCTTCAAACATGGTTACATAAAAAAAAAATCCTAAAATCAGGGCTTGGAGTATGGCTCAGTTAGTATAAGAATGAGGACCTGAGTTCAGTTCCCTAGCACCAATGGAAAAAGCCAGACAAGATGACACAGGCCTGTAGTCCTAGTGCTAGGGAGGCAGAGACAGGATTCCTTAGACTGTGTTGGCTGGCCAGTCTAAATGAGTCAGTAAGACCATTTCAGTGTGGCAAGTGATTGAAAAAGACACTCAACACCAACCTCTAGCCTCTATATAGACATGTGCACATGTAAAACACACGCACACACACACACACACACACACACACACACTCCTAAATCAGTCTCAGTCAGGGCAGTGGAGTTAATGAGGCGAGTCTTCAGTTGTTATAATAGTGTAGGTTTTTATATAGCTTTCCAGAAAGTGTAAGCTTTTTTTTTTTTTTTTTCCTGTGGCCCAGGCTCATTAGAGCTCACTGTGTCTTGGTCTTGAACTCCTGATCCTCTTGCCTCTACTTTCCAAGTGCTAGGATTACAGGTGACAGGGCTTGGGAATTCTTTTTTTTTTTAATTTTTTATTTTTATTTATTTCTGTATGTGTATGAATGTACTGTCTGCACGCAAGTCTGTGCACCCGTGTCGTGCAACGCCGCGGAGGTCAGAAGAGGGTCTCAGATTCCCCTGGAACTGGAGTTCTCCTGGAATTGGAGTTTCAGACGGTTCTCAGCCGCCATGTGGGTGCTGGGGATCGAACCCAGGTCCTCTGTAAGAGCGGTTGGCGCTCTTAACCGCTAGGCCATCTCTCCAGGAATTCTTTTGATCAAAATGAAATACCTTTATTTATGGTCAGTGTTGTGAACTTGGTCTATGTAACAATGTATATTTAAAGGGAAAGATTTATTTCTTCAGTAGCTTGGTATAGAAGATGGTGGTCCCCCCCCCCCAATTTCTTCCTCATAGTTTACATGGGGCCAGGGAACCTGCCTAGGGAGTTTCCTAAACTCCGCTGTAGGTAGGAGTGGCATGTAATTAAGTTTTCCCATATGAAACATGAATGGAAGAGATATGTCACTGGGTACCTCATTAGCTTACAAGAAAATCTTGCCCTGATTTAATAGCTACTCTATCTAGGATGGTGAAATAAAAAGATGGGCAGTGAGTCACCTCTGGGACATCAGCCTGAGCACTGTATTCTTAGATCTCTGTGATAGCCTTTACCCTAATATGCCAGATACCAATTCACTTCTGATAATGAAATATAGAAAATGGCTTAAAACTTGCAAGCTTCATAAATAATTCTGAGATAGCCTGTTTAGTAATGGCCTCATCAACAGATTTTTGTTGTTGTTACTGATGTTACTGTTGATGCACTTAGGACCTTGGTTCTATGCTATTGAGGAATGAGACCACATCTTTCGTTTCTTGGTCTGGCAGGATGAAGGTTTTCATATTATCTTTTAGATGGTGGCTGGCTTTGTGTTGTTGAATGTAGGTCTACACTTTTGCTAAAGCATCTTGGGTGATTAGAGGAAGTTGTGGTGCTGCAGGAGGGGGAGGGTGTTACTGCTAAAGTTATCACCAGGTACCCATTCCTCATCTGCCAAGATGATAGAAACCCCCTCCCCCCACCCTACCTGATGCTTCATTCTGTGTATGCACAGTTCAATAAATCCAGAATGGCTGGTCCCCTTCCTTAATGGTATTTTATGAGGTGTTGTGGTATATCAGATATAATGTGATCTCCTCAGCTTCATCATGGAGCAGAGCTAACTCTGGCCTTGTGGTCAGGGAAATGAAATAAACCAATGTAGTAATGCTAGCTATGATAATGGTAATGGGGCTTTTAACATTCACCATTAGAGGCGGCTGGAGAGATGGATCAGCGGTTAAGAGCAGTGGCTGTTTTTGCAGAAGACCTGGGTTCGAATCCCAGTACCCACAGTGGATAACAACCATTGTAGCTCCAGTTCCAGGGGATGTTTTATTTGCTCCTCTCTGCAGGAATGTCTAGATGTGCGTGATCTATCCTGCTTAGGGTCTTGCCAGACTCTCTTCCAGTGGTAGCTCTCTCAGGAAGTTTGTTCTCAGTCTCCTCTGTTTTTGTGCATTACAATTCTTATCATTTTCGTACAATTTTTTTGGTTTCTCTCACCTACTACAAAGCGCCAGATAGTAAATATTTTAGGCTTTGTGGGCCATATGGTCTCAGCTGTGTTACTTAACTCTGCTGTTACAGTACCAAAGCTGTAACATTTATATACAGTAGTATATAAATATTAGAAACATAATAACCTATACATACAGTATATAAATGATTAGGTATTACTGTTTTTCAATGAAACTTGTCCACAAAAACATATGGTGACAGTTTAGCCTGAGGGCTATAGTGTACCAACTCCACTGGCAAACTTAGTACAGATGTTCCCTGGGCTAGCCCATAAGTCAGTCAGCTGAGAGTAAGAACTCAGTATTTCCTCCTTGTATCCTATCCACACGTTGGTCCAATAAATAGTTACTGAATTCAATGAATGAATAAACAATAAAAGTTCACAGGTTGAAAATGTGTTACTTCTATGAATTTACTTTCTTTTTTGTTCTTTTTGAGACAGGGTCTTTATTTAGTCCCAGCTGGCCTGGAGCTCCCTATGTAGATCAGGCTGGCCTTGAACTACAGAGATCCGCCTGCCTCTGCCTCCCGAGTGCTGGGATTAAAAGTGTGTGTCACCACGCCTGGCTTATATGAATTTATTTTCAAATTACTTCCTCATCTGCTGTTTACATGTCCTGTGTCCTTTACCCACCTATCCTATCCCACTGTAGGTAAGTTTATGGGCATAAGCTATCACACCTGATTAGGTTTTGTCAAAGGTGTTTGCTGTTGGACTCTAGCTTGTATCCCCTGAGTTCTGCAATGTGCTAGATACATAGGGAGTTTAAATTAAATGAGATTAAATAAACATTAAACATTTACATGAGTGCTGGTAGAAGAAACAGATTTAACATTCTTTCAGCTCTGAGCATTAGAAAATAAAATTGTCTTGGCTCTGGGGACTCACTGCCTCCTATAACTCTGCCTTACTATGTAGCCTGTGTGTGGTCCTTCAGGAATATTCCACAGCACAGTGGAACTCTGAGGAAGCAGAGTGGCTTTCAGAATCCCTCCAGTGTCCCTGGCAATCCATGAAAAGGTTTTAGATTTTGGAGCAGTCTGGATTTCAAATTTTTAGATTTGAGATGCTTAACTGGTAAAGTCAGTGCAAGTAATCTGAAGTCCGAAATCTGAAACATCTTAGTCCTAAGCACTTTAGATAAGGAAGAAATTCCATCAGCCAGGTAACTTTCTTCTTTTTTTAAATATTTTAACAGAGTCTCTGTAGTCTCAGCTGGCCTGGAAGTCACTATGTGGACCAGGCTGGAACTACATAGTGAGTTCCAGGCCAGCTGAGGCTACAGACAGTTCCTGTCTCAAAAATCCAAAATTCTTTTTTTTTCTTCTTTTTGAGACAGGGTTTCCCTATAGCTCTGGCTGTCCTGGAACTCACTCTGTAGACCAGGCTGGCCTTGAACTCACAAAGATCTGCCTGCATCTGCCTCTTAAGTGCTAGGATTAAAGGCATGTGCCACCACATCTGGCTTAAAAGACTAATTTTTAAAAAAATTTTTTTATTTTTTATGTGTATGAGTGTACTGTCTGCATGCAGGTTGGTGCACCTGTGTCATCAGAAGAAGGCATCGGATTCCCCTGGAAGTGGAGTTAAAGATGGTTCTTAGCTGCCATGTGGGTGCTGGGAATCAAACCTGGGTCCTCTGCAAGAGCAGTTGCCGCTCTTAACTGCTGAACCATCTCTCCAGCCCCCCAAACACTAATTCTTTTAAAAGTATTTTATTTTTATTTTATGTGTATGAGTTTGTTACTTACATATGTGTAAGTGCACCCATGTTTGCAGTGCCTGTACAGGTCAGAAGAGGGTGTTGGCTCCCTTGGAACTGGAGTTACAGACAGTTATTAGCTGCCATGAGGGTGCTAGGAACCTGGGTCCTCAGCAAGAGCAGCCAGTGCTCTTAAATCCTCCAGCCCCTAAAATTCTTTTTTTTTAATTAATTAATTAATTTATTTATTTTTATGTGTATGAATGTGCTGTCTGCATGTAGGTTTGTGCACCCATGTCGTGCAATGCCGCGGAGGTCAGAAGAGGGTGTCGGATTCCCCTGGAACTGGAGTCAAAGATGGTTGTCATCTACCATGTGGGTGCTGGGAATCGAACCCTGGTCTTCTGCAAGAGCAGTCAGCACTCTTAACCGCTAGGCCATCTCTCCAGCCCCTAAAATTCTTTTAAAAATACCCCTTTTATGCTACATCTTGTCTTGTGCAGCATGGCCTCAAACTTGCTACACAGCTAAAGATGACCCTGAACTTCTGAGGAGATACCATTCTTGGTTTGTGTTGTGCTTGGAACCAAATCCTCGCCTGCTACACAGGCCTTCTACCAAATGAGCAACATGTTCAGCCCTCTCCTTGTTGACTTAGGTCAGTGTGTGTTTTAACAGGTGTTATTTGGTGGATGACATACCTGTTTGGAAGATGGTGGCTGCCAAAGGTTGTACTTCCCCCAGGCCCCACAAATAACCTCAGTCCTTCTTCTGAAACACACAAATGAAATGTCTGCTCAATTTACAGTTATCAGACTACTATCAAATAATACACATATGGTAGCAATACATTTTTCACACTTCAGCTTATTAAAAACCTCAAAAAGTTTATACATTTTAAAACAGGCAATTTGAATACTAGCCTAACAGTTCTTTCTCACTACTTTTCCAAAACTCTTTTTCTTTTAACAGTAACAACAAAAGCTCTTTCTACAAATTTTCATGAGGTTTAATTATTTCTATTTACAACCATTTACACAATAAAACAGTCCACTGTGAAGTGTTCGCTAGCGTGAATAATTGCACCTTTCAAACTGGTGACATATAAATTTTCAGTGCTAGAGAAATGCGGAGAGACTGCAGGATTCTGTCTTCACTCCTGTTTTAAGACCACCACTCCAGTCTTGACCCCACATGCTCCTGAAGTGTACAAGTGTGGTAGACCCCAAGTGTGAGTTAAAAAGACAACAAAAGCTTTTTTTAAAATGACCCTGCTTGCTGGGGATTGAATTCAGGGCGTCACATACATGCTAAGCACTGCTTCACCACTGAACAAATTATTACCTCCTTAAGCTGGTTTTTTAAATTAAAGTTTGTTCTCTTTTTTTTTTTTTTTTTTGGTCTTTTTGAGACAGGGTCTCCCTGTAGCCCCAGCTGTCCTGGAATTCACTCTGTAGACCAGGCTGGCCTTGAACTCACAAAGATCCGCCTGCCTCTGCCTCCCAAGTGCTAGGATTAAAGGTGTGCGCCACCACACCCGGCTAAAGTTTGTTATTTTTCTAGATTCAATAGTCTTTCTGAGAAGCAAGGTCCAAAGTGATCTTTGATTTTTGTGGGTATGAAATGGACTTCACAGATACTCAGCAGTGGTGTGGCTCCTCCCCTTTCCTCCTGGCTTCACAGGTCACACAGCTGCGGGTTACACAATTAAACTTATTGCCCCTATATACCTTCTGCGCTGGAATCGAGGCTGAAGTCTTGACTTTGCAGTATTTTCTCCACTATGTCGTCTGCATCCACTCTGGTGTCATCCACCCGCTTCAGCTGAGATTCCACAGAATCCTGCTTCACTGGACATCTTGGAAAAGAATCACAGTTTCCTCCTTTATTAACTATGCTATGAAAACAAAACCTTTTTTTTTTTTACTTAAATCTACCATTTGAAAGGATACCTGTTGAGTTTTTCAGAAGCTTCGTCTTCTTTATCAGCTGTGTTAAGCTTTGGTTCAGCTGTGATCTGCTCACTTTCATCACATGGCTCTAGAATGCTTTCAATTCCTGTTGACGTACTTCCCACTGAGGTGTTTCTCCTGTGGCAGAACTCGGAGAAACTAGAGGATCGGGAGTGACATGTGCTGTACCCTGTTGAGGGGGGCGGGGAATCACTTTGATATAGTACCAGACTCTCTGGATACACGTTTCTTATTTAATATGTGTTCATGAACATGTATGTGTTACAGATGTGTATGTATGGAAGCCAGAGTTTGATAGAGGGTATCTTCTTATATTACTCTGCACTTTTATTTATTGGAAAAATTTAAAAAAATTTTAATTTTATTTATTTTTGTATGTGTATAAATGTACTGTCTGCATGCAGGTTTATGCACCCATGTCGTGCAATGCCGCGGATTCCCCTGGAACTGGAGTTCTCCTGGAATTGGAGTTACAGACGGTTCTTAGCCACCATGTGGGTGCTGGGGATTGAACCCGGGTCCTCTGCAAAAGCAGTCAGTGCTCTTAACTGCTAGGCCATCTCTCTAGCCCTGGGAAAAATTTTTTTTATGTATATGAGTGTATTGCCTGCAGGAGTGTAAGTGCACCCATGGTGTGCAATGCTCGAAGAGGCCAGAAGAGGGTGTTGGATACCCTGGAACTGGAATTATGGAAGGTTATTAGCTGCCATGTGGGTGCTGGAAACTGATCCTGGGTTCTCTGCAAGAACAACCAGTGCTCTTAACTGCTGAGCCATCTCCCTAGCACCTTACTTTATTTTGCTGAGACAGGGTCTCTCACTGAACCTAGAACTTGCTGACTTGGCTAGAATGGCTAACAGCAAGCCTCAGGATCTTCCTGTCTCTACTTCCCAGTGCTGATATTATAGGCACGAGCTACTGTGCCTGGCTTTTACATGGGTGTTGGTGTTCGAACTCAGGTCCTCATGCTTACATGGCAAGTACTTTATGGACTGAGCCATCTCTCCAGCCCAAAATGTAATTTATTTCTCCCATATCATAGCAGAGCTTGGTTTATTTATGATTTAATTTTTACTTTGTTCTGAGACACACTCTTGCTATATAGCAAGCACAGGCTGGTAAACTTGCCATTCTCCTGTTTTGGCATGCTATGATTACAGGTATATGCCACCACACCCAGCAAGGAGGTCAAAACACTGTTACCTGATACTTTGGACTGCTGGCTTGCATAGCTTGATGTTCTAGAATGTCCCCAGGCACCAAGTTCATCTGGAACAGAGGCACTCTTTGCTGAAAGATCTGCAGTGAGAGCCATCATGTGATGTTACTGTTACTACCAAGTCAGTGCTCAATTTGTATTCTAATCTGCAGATTTTATAACTTCTACTAAGTTAATAATCAAGGAAAATAAGAATAAAATGACAGAGATCCCTTCAAATTGGTATAATAGAGACAACTGTATTTTAAAAAGTTGAAAAATACTTTATTATCATATTTCATTGAAAGCTATGGTATTTTTCTTTCTTTCTTTTTTTTTTTTGAGTTTTTATGAATGAGTTTTATTGTCAATCTGCCACTTTCCAGGGCCTGGTGGTGGATAAAAACCCCCAAACCCAAATCACAAGAACCCCCAAACATTTAAAACAAATACCAAAACCAAATGGCTTTGTGGTACAGCCTTCTAATCCCCGCCCTCCAGAGGTAGAAGCATCTGCTGTTCAAGTCACCCCTGGCTACCGTGAGTTGAAGGCCACACTGCTCTACAGGAGACTTTTCCAAAGCAAGCAAGCAAGCAAGCCCCTCAAAACCCACCCACCTATAGACTGGGGAGTTGGCTGTGGCCCTGGAGTTTCTGGGACATCCTTCCACAGACTCAGAAACCCTTGGAGACTGGTTGGTTTTCTTCTGGCTTGTCATCTTCACCTTTGTCCCCAGATGTTGAGGTGGTGCTTGAGGATGGAGGCTTAGGACATGGGCAGGAGGTGAATGGCTTGACCTCTCTGGGGCAGCCTCATCGGGGCTATGGGTCTGCCAGTAAAGCTCAGTGTGCTTGTGAAGGAGGAAGCAATACTTAACTTGTTCCACTGTCATGTTGAGTTTTACAGCCAGCCTTCTTAAAACTTCCTTGCTGAGTAAGAGCCCTCCTGGAAATGCTCTTCAAGTTTGGATTCCTGCTCCTAGTCCACAATTCCGTTCAGGTTATAAGTGTAATAGTTCGTCTTGGTGGCAGCTCACCCAAACACCAGTTCAGGTGTTTGATTTGTTCTCAAAGTCTCAGGTTAATATGGTATTTTTCTTAATGTTGACTAACACCCTGTCTTAAAACCATTAGTTGTGTGTCTGTGTGTGTGTGCATGTTCAAAACTTCCCTAATGAAATAAGTTTTATTCTAACAAATTCTTTTTTTTTTTTTTTGGTATTTGTGAGACAGGCTCTTCCCTTTAGGACCAGCTGGCCTGAGCTTGCTCTGTAAAGATCAGGCTTGCCTTGAACCACAGAGAGTCCACCTGTCCTCGGCCTCCCAAGTGTTAGGTATTAAAGGCATGCGCCACATGCCCCGGCCGAAAATTCTATCAAATTTGCAGATTTGTTTTCTCCTTTGCCTCCGTTAAAAATTATATTATATATAATAATATAATAATATATGATAGATATAATATATATATGACATCTCATGAAGCCCAGGTTGTCTTTAACAAACCCAGAAACTGAGGCTGGCCTCTGAACTTCAGGCATCCTTCTGCCTCAGCAGCCGGAGTGAAGTATTACAACTGAGTAACACCAAATCAGCTTTCTCTCTCTCGTCTCTCTCTCTCTCTCTCTTGACAGGGTCGCATTAAAGGAGCCAGGCTGCTTGAGTTCTGATCCTCCTGTCTCAGCTCTTAAGTGTTGGGATTACGCTATGCATTATAGCCTGTCTTTTGGTGTGGAATTAATTATTTTTTAAATATTTTTTTAAATATTTTTTTTAAATGTTATTTATTCTTAAAAATTTTTATTTATTACTTGTATGTGTTAGAGTGTGACTGTCCCTGTTTGTAGGTTTTGTGCAGCCCTGTTTGTGCATGCTCAGGATTCAGAAGAGGTGTGGATTCCCCTGGAACTGGAGTTTTAAAGATGGTTCTCACCGCCAGTGTGGGTGCTGGGGGATTGAACCGGCGTGTTTGCAAGCAGCAAGTCGGTGCGTTTTAACTGCTAGGCCCATCCTCTCCAGCCCCAGTTGTGGTATTATTTTATTGAGGTGTGTGGGGGGACTCACTTCAAAATTCATTGCAGTAGTAAACAATACTGCTTTCTTGTCAGTCTTGCTAGTAGCTGATGCGCATGATCCAACATGGGGCGTACTGAATATTCTAAGTTGACAGGCTATAAACAATGTAGTTGGCCATCTTTTGCTTCCGATCATTTTCTACCTCTCCAATTGCTCTTGGTGGTCCTTCACCGCTCGTCCTTCTCCTTTCACCGCGCCCGTCTCTAAACCTCTCCTCCCTCCTGGTGTATCCCTTCGCCTTTCGCAACCTCCCTCCATTTTTCCACTTGCATGCTTTGCTGCGCGAGCCGCCACGGAATCACCTCCCCTGGGCTGGTACGCCTCATATGACCTCACCGTCCAACTTCTCCATTCTCTTTTCTCTACTGTGCCTTACTCTTCATTGCGAACGCGTGTACTTTACGCTGATAGCGACATGGCCGCTGAGACTTCCTTTTCGCTCGTCGAGCGATATAGTGAGTTAAATTAGTCGAGTTCAGGGATTCATCACAAACACATGTGTGCGGTGTGCCAATAGTTGTCTGATGTGGGTGATACCAATTATGCATTGTGGAACCAGCCAGTCTTCACACAATACAAAACTGTGATTAGTGTTTTTCATTTTTAGGGTGAAAACATCAGAAACAGAACTAGTTGTAATTAGAGTGGAAGGAAGGCAATTGAGCAATATAGTTATTATAGCAGCAATTCTATAAATGATATTGCACATGGTTGGACTAACAAAGGCTACCAAACAAGTAAGCCACTTGGGCGACCTGGGCCTCTGCAAAGGTTGCTCATTTTTGGGAGGACTGAAAGTATCCCAAATCTACTCTTTTTTTTTTTTTTTTTTTTCTTTTCTTTTTTTATGGTAATGAATGTATGTCTGCATGCAGGTCTGTGCACCCGTTCGGCAAGCCGCGGAGTCAGAAGAGGGTCCGGATTCCCCTGGAACTGGAGTTCTCCATGGAATGGAGTTACAGACGTTTCTTAGCCGCCAGGGGGGGGGATCGAACCGGGTCTCTGCAAGAGGCGTCGGTGCTCTTAACCGCTAGGCTATGTCTCCACCCCCAAATACTATCTAGTAGCATCCTTGAACCAACAGTTAGCTCTGAGAAAGCCTACTCAAGAAGTTAGCTCATAGTGGGATTCATATGCACCCAAACTTTTACTTCTCATAAAGACCCCAGAGTCTGGCTGGGGGTAAGCATATGGATTTCAGTATGGTTTGTGGCAAAAACCATTTGGAAACACAGATTTGGGAATGGAAAGCATTTAGCACACATTTACATAATCACTTTTATATTTATACATTAATATTTATGTGGTAGTTAAATACAAGGGTATAGATGACATTGCCCAGGAAACTAAGACACGGGTACTAAACCCTATGGACTGAAAAAAACAATATTTAGAGTGAGTGGAAGAAGATATTGACATTCTATGCCTTACTTTTTTTATTTTGCATTACTGGGGAACTAACAGGGCCTCAACGTACACAGGTAACGTGCTCTACATTGTACTACAGCCCCACTAGCATTATGAAAAGAAGTGTTTTACATTTATTGTTATTGGTTTTGATTTATCTGCGCTAATGTGTTTTGATCAAATCCATTCCCATTCCTTGTTTTCCAGTCCCTTCCACTCGTCCCACCACTTTTCCCTCCAAATTTCTGTGCCTGTTTTTAGGCCCACAGAATCCACTTAGTGCCACCTGTAGGTGCATGGATGTGGGACCATTATTAGAGCATGGGTAGTTTCTCAGGGCCACCATCCCTGAGAAGAAAAACCGACTCTCCCCCAGCAGCCGTCAATGCCAAGAGTCTTCAGCACTTTTTTTTTGTTTTTTTTTTTGTCGTTTTGAGACAGGGTCTCCCTTTAGTCCCGATGGCCTGGAGCTTGCTATATAGACCAGGCTGGCCTTGAACTCACAGAGATCTGCTTGCCTCTGCCTCCTGAATGCTGGGATTAAAGGCATGCACTACCACACCTGGCCTAATCAGCTACTTTTAAAAAATTTATTATTTTTTTATGTGATAATGTACGGTCTGCATGTAGGTTGGTCAACCCATGTCGTGCAATGCCGTGAGGTCAGAAGAAGGCGTCGGATTCCCCTGGAACCTGGGGTTAAGATGGTTCTTAGCTGCATGGTGTGCTGGGAATCGAACAGGGTCCTCTCAAGAGCAGTCGTACTCTTAACTGCTGAGCCCATCTCTCTCAGCCCCATGAATCCACCACTTTAAAATTTTTCTTTTTATATGTGTATGAATGCTTTGCCTGCAGGTATGTTAAGTGTTCCCATGGCATTGCATGCCTGGAGGCCAAAAGAGGGTATGGATCCCTTGAACTGGAGTTATGGATGGTTGTTAGGCTGCCATGTGGGGTTGCTGGGAACCAAACCTGGGTCTCTAGAAGAGCAAGCTATGGCTCTTAAATAGCTGAGCCATCTCTCAGCCCTATGCCTCAGTTGTTAAAAAAAAAATTACAGGCAGATCTCTGTGAGTTCAAGGCCAGCCTGGTCTACAGAGTAAGTTCCAGGACAGCTGGGGGCTACAGGGAGTACCCTATCTGGAAAAGACCAAAAAAAAATTACATTTATTATTTGTGTGTGAGAGAGGAGTGTAGCTGTGTGTGTGTGTGTGTGTGTGTGGTGTGTGTGCCGCGCGCGCGTGCGTATGCATCGCCACATGGCATATAGTGTAGAGGTCAGAAGAAAACTCGATGGAATCAAATCTGTCTTTCTACCATGTGAAAAACCAGCTGAACACCAGACCCTGGCTGCAGGTACAGTGTGACCAGACACACTCCCACTGCCTTCCCTACCATGACAGATGGCATCTCTTTAAATTGTGAGCCACAACAAATACTTTCTTAAATTGCTTTTTGGTATTTACACATGAAAAAGTAACTAATGCAAGTAATATTCTTTCCAGAGTTTGACTGGATACAGTGTGATGTAAGTATCATATGTGTCCTTTTGATATCTTTCTACACACACACTCACACCTCACACATAGTCACCTATCTCTATATCTATCTATTAATCAAGAGGGCCAACACCAGACTGTTGGAGTTCTCCAGGACAGCAGAAGTTACAGAACACTGTGGGGCTAATATGGTTTGTTCCTTATTTTCTCAGTATAAGTAACACCTCAGGATATTTAAATGACGAAGGGAGGAGATAATGGGACAGTTACACCCACCAAATGATCTGCTGATTCTACATGAAGAAATTTTATACTTAGTAGTATTTACAGGAATTCCTATCATTGCGTAGTTGAAAGGTGGTGAAAATGCTAATCGTTAAGTTCCTTTCTTTCCAACAATATTTTTCTCCATCATTTGGGAGGTGGAATGGGACCTCCTGTGACCTTCCCTCCAGCCAGCTGGCACCTGCCTGCCCTGCTCTTGGCAACCACAGCAGGATTTGCATTTGCCGAAGTTTGCCTAGAGAAGTGGGTCTCAAGGTGTGCTTGAGACCAGTGTGTCAGCACTGCCAGGCACCAACGTGGACCCACTGAGGCCCAAGCAGGCTGCTGGGGCCAGCCTCCAAGTGAGGGATGTGCAGGAAGGGTGAAAGACACTGAGAAGGGAAAGAGATTTCTGGAAGAGAAGCAATGCCAAAAAGGTGACTGGCTGAAGGTGCCTGGCGCGAGGACAGACAAATAAGGGAACAGTCAGGGGTGTAATCATGCTGCTTTCATTTTTTTTTAATTAAAAAATTTTATTATTTTTTATTTTAGGCGTATGAATATTTAATGCCTGCATTATGTAAGTGAATCTATGTTTTGCAATGCTCTCAGAAGAAGGCGTTTGGATCCCCTGGAATTGGAGTTTGCAGATGGCTGTTAGCTGCCATGTGGCTGTCTGGGAATCAAACCCAGTTCCTCTGCAAGAGCAGCCAGGGCTCTTAACTGCTGAGCATCTCTTTAGCCCCCATTGATTTCTTTTAACTATTATTATATATTATTATTATTTCTTTTTGAGAAAGAGTACACCTGTAGCCCTAGCTGTCCGTGGAACTTGCTATGTAGACCAGGAGGCCTTGAACTCACAGAAATCTGTCTGCCTCTGCCTCCAATCTGGATTAAAGGCATGCACTACCACACCTGACTGTTTTAACAATTATTAAATTGTGTGTGTTGGTGGTGTGTGTGTGTGTGGTATGTTGTGGGTGTAGACATGCACATATAGATTGGAGGTCAGAAGACAATTGTGGGGAGTCCAGTTTTTCTTTCTACAATGTGGAATTCTAGGGAATCAAACTATACTTGGTTATCAGGCTTGGTAGCAAGCACTCTGACCCGATATGTCATCTTGCTAGCCTCCCATGTGTTAGGGAGCTTTGAGGAAGTAAAGTAGTATTGTTTTACACAAAGTAAAAGATCAGCAAGTTACATATCCATACCTGCTATTCCAAGATGAACTTTGAGAGTCTCTCCACCTTTTCTATCCTCTTCCAGAAACTCAGACTCACCAGCAATTGGTATTGACATTGATGTAGAGGGAGGCCTGTGAACAGACATTTCTAAGGATTAGAGCTTGAATCATGTATAAACCTGGAGGTCCAAAATATGTTAGGGATTCACTGCCTAGCCAGTATCTATAATGCACGAGTGTTTTTTTTTTAAAGCCTTGAACAACTGAATACTGAATAAATGTGGATAACAGTGATTTTTTATTATGTGTGTATCTAGTATGTGGTGGTATGTGTAGTGTGTGTATGTGCATGCACACATGCACTCACGTGCACATGTGTATTATGTCAGTGTATGTACATGTATGAGTACTCATGGGATCCAGAGGTATTTTATCCCCCTGGAGCTGGGAGTTACAGTGTGTGGTGACAAAAGAAAAAAACACAAGTGTGGTGTTGGGAACTGACCCTCTAGGTTAATAAACTGAACCATCATCCGGTGGCAATTGTCTTCGATGGCCAGACATCGTGGCAGAGCGGTCACCTTGTTCTCTGTCATATCTCCCCTCTTGCTTCTTCAACACTGCTCCGACGGGCGCGGGTCAGCATGGTCGTTGCAGCCCCGCCTGGTCCCCCGCCCTCTGAGGCGGTGGCGGCCGGCCCTCCGCCGTGCTTCCCGAGTCATCTTGGTCCCAGCCGAGCCCCGCCCTGGAAACCCTCCTGGGCCCTCAATACTTACAACCCACACTGCCTCATCCCTCAATCACGCTTTGGACTCAAGCTCAGCACTCCTGAAAATGGTATACAAGACTCATTCATAGAATCTGCCTTCGATCCCCGCCTCTTTATGAAGTATAACAAGTTTATTTTTATTTTTGATGTAATATTTTGTTATTTAGTTATTTTTATTTATTTAATTTTTGTTAGTGTATGAAATGTCTGTCCTGCATGCAGGTTTTGGTGGCACCCGTGTTCCCGTGCAATGCTCAGAGGTCAGAAAGAGGGTGTCAGATGCCCCCTGGAACACAGGAGTTCTCCGAGAATTGGAGTTACAGATGGTTCTCAGCCGCCTGTGGGGTTGCTGGGGATTGAACCCAGGTTCCTCTTGCAAGAGCAGTTGGATGGCTCTTAACCACTAGGCCATCTCTCCGCAGCCCCTGATGTAATATTTTTTACCAGATTCTGGCCTTGCTATATATATGATCGGCCTGGGCAGCCTGGTAATCTCAATGTAGCACAGACGATCACTGAACTCATGCTAAGAGCCTCCTGGGACCAGTCTTCTGAGCGCTGGAATTATCGATTTCTCCCCCTCGGCCCTGGCTGCGTTATATGTTTCGATATTCCATATATAGATAATCATCACACCATAACAAATCAGATATTACCTTTGTGAAAAAAATCTGTCCTTACTATTTCATGAATATGAAAGAATTGCACAAAGAATGGAGTCTACAATAAAAATCATCACCAATGACTGACTACATGACTGAGTTGTTAACTTAAACATTGGTTTTGCATGACTAAACTATTAACTTAGGTGTTGGTTGTCTTCCTTCCACAGGGCGGCCAATCAGTGTTGTCCTTCCTCTACCTTTCAGAACGTCAACCTTTGGACTCCTCGTAGCAGTCTCCCTCTACCTCCACTGTCCCTGTCCAGCCTGACTCCACAGCCATAGCACATCTGTCAATCCCTTAAACCTGGCACCCCTGTCCTGCCATCTCAAAACCAGTGATGTCAGTCATCTCTGTTATGTACTCTGAGACCAGGGCAGCTACCATTCAGAGAAAATAAGTTGACTCTGGGAACTATCAGCACAGCAAATTCAGAATCTAGAACCTTAGCCAGGCCTTGGCAGCTCTCCTGTCACCCTAGGCAATTCAGTCCAATGAAGGATCACCAAGCACTCACTGTGTGCTAGTCTTGCTCTGTTCCTCCTTTCATTAAAAAAATGCTTTATATCTTTTGTCAGGAATCCCTTAACATAGTACAGTTGTGGATTAAAGAAATGGGGATTACTTTTGCCATGAGTGGTGGTGCACACCTTTAATCCTAGCATATGGGAGACAGAGGCTGGCGATCTTTGGGGTTGGATTAAGGCTAGCTGGTTCTATAGGGAGACCCTATCTAGAAAAAAAAATATGTGAAAATGACCTTCTATAATGACAATATTACCTACTGGACAACTATTTTGTACACTCTAACAACGCTCTGTCTGTGTGTGTGCAAAGTAGTTTCTCTTCCTGGAAGGTCTCTATCACTCTCTGTGTTTCACACATGCTTATTCATCCTGTACAGCTTAGCCCAGCCCCCCCACCCCAAGGGTTTCTGGTTTTCAAGCAACAGCAGTGGCTGGAGACTCTTCACCCTCTGCCCCATGACATCATGTGTTCTGTACATATCTCCCATGTCAACAGAGAATCTGGCAGAGCAGGGCCTGCATTTGCTCAACTGCTCTGTCTTCGTTTCCTCATTTGTAAGATAAAAATTCAGATTACACTAGAATGTTTACAAATACTTTTTTGTTTTTTGAGATGTGGGTCTCACGCACCATGTTACCCAAGCTGGACTTGAATTCCTGTACTCAAGCCCATCCTCCCGCCTTAGGCTCCTAGGTGTATGAAACACTTGCACACTTGTAGGAAACACTTGTATGAAGCCGCAGCAACAAAGCATCTCTCGCTTGTTCTTCTCAAAGCAGTTTATTCAGGCAGGCAGGTCGTGTCAGAACAGTTTATTCAGGCACATATGTTTCTCCTTCTCCAAGCTTTCTCCCTTCTCCAAGCCTTAAGTCTTTCCCTCTAAGCCTTCTCCCGTCTCCAAGCCTTCTCCTTCCTCAGGAAAGCAAGCTTCTCTCCTAAGACTAGAAAGGACAGAGAGAGAGTCCCTCTATCTAGAAAGTCGCTCTATTTATCCACCTTTGGGGCCAGCCCTTATTGGGCCAGCTCGGCGGGTTCTGGATTCACGCCGAGCCTGTGATTGTCCCTTTTCCCAGGATCGCGTATTGTCCCCTTTTCCGGGAGCCTTATTGTGACCTTTTCCGGGGAGCCGTATTGTCCCCGTTTTCCGGGAGCCTTATTGTCCCCTTCCGGGGAGCCTTATTGTCCCCATTTTCCGGGGAGCCTTATTGGCCCCATTTCCGGGGAAACTTACTCTTTTCCGGGCCCCCTTTTTCCGGGACCCCTTTTTCCGGGCCCCCTTTTCCCGCGCACGGCGGTGCCCCAGTTCCCAGTTCAGCCTCTGTCACGAGAAAGCCCGAACCACCGCTTTGGCAGGGCTGCTCCGCCTCCTCGACTGCAGGCTGCTGGCCCGCCGACGTACATCTCCGGCGCGTCCCGCGCTTCCGTCACATCTGATCGCTGTGCGCCCTGCGCTTTCTTCGCCAAGTTTCAGTCGAATGGCTGGTTTTTGCTCTGGGTCTGTCCGATCGGTGCTCGGGCCAGCTCGGCGTGTTCTGGATTCACGCCGAGCCCGCGGCACCGAGGCCCCTTTAAGAAATTTTCAAAGTCTGTGGAAGTAAGTAAGCTGCTTTGTTGAAGCCTCCGCAGCTCCGTTGAAGTCTCTGCACTCTCTCAGCGTTGGATTGAAGTACTCTGGCAGAGTATCAACGGTTCCTCCAGATGTCTGTTCGCTTTAGATCGTACTCCCTTATCTTGTCCATGAAGAGTTTCTGTATAGGATCAAGGTCCTTATTAAACGCCACTGCTGTAACACTAATGTTCCTCCGCAAATGCACCGAGACCGCCGACTGAAGGACAGAGGGGAGCCTGAAGAGCCGCTGAAGAAGCATGGTGATCCTGTGGCACTTGCACTGAGTCCGGAGCTGCCCGAGTCACCGCTGCTGCCACCGTTCTACTTCCGGGCCGCGGCCCCAGCACACTCAGAGCTCGAGGCCGCGCATAAGACTTGGCTAAAGTTCCGGGGGCTCTGGGCTGAGCGTGGCCGTCGCTCCGCCTCCCGGGACGGGCCACCACTTGTATAAAACACTTCATACACTCATAGGGGACACTTATATGAAACACTTGTACACTTGTATGAAGCCACAGCAACAAAGCACCTCTCACTCGTTCTTCTCAAAGCGGTTTATTATTTAGGCTTGCAGGTCTTGTCAGAACGGTGTATTCAGGCACATCTTTTCTCCTTCTCCAGCTTCTCCCTCCAAGCCTCAGGTCTTTCCCTCTAAGCCTTCTCCCTTCTCCAAGCTTTCTCCTTCCTCAGGCAAGCAAGCTTCTCTCCTAGACTAGAAAGGAGAGAGTCCCTCTATCTGGAAAGTCCCTCTATTTATCCACCTTCCCAGCCCAGGTTGTGTGGCCTCAGTCTATTGGTTTCATCTGGCCTGATCTTGCATTCAGGGTGCACCTGTGCAGCTTAAACGGTGAGCGTGGCTTTATTTTGAGGTAGGAGGGAATCAGGAGTTAGTCATAAGACTCAGGTGTTAGTCCCTAAAACTTTGCTAAGTCTCGGGTGACCTTCTTAGGACTTCCCCGCCCACCCGTCCCCACACCTAGCATGCATTACTTAGCTCAGTTTATTATTTAGTATTTATTTATTTAGTGGAATTTATTATTTATTTATTTTTTTTTAAAGTGTCCCTTGCATCGCTTGCTCTGAGTCACCTGGCACCCTATTAGGAAAGGATCTTTTTTCAACCTTTGCTTTATGTCTTACAAAACGCATTTTTTTTGATCTTTTCGCGCAGAGCTCCCTGGGCCACCCCAGCTGTCCTGGGACCAACTCTGTAGACCAGGCTGGCTTGAACTCACCACAAGCCACCTGCCGTTGCCTCCCAAGTCCTAGGAATTAAAAGGTGTGTGCCACCACACCCGGCTTATTTATTTTTTTCTGATGTACGAGTGTACTGTCTGAATGTAGGTTTTGTGGCACCCGTGTTTGTGCAATGCCACAGAGGTCAGAAGCGGGGTGTCAGTTCCCCTGGACTGGAGTTAAAGATGTTTCCAGCCACCATGTGGGGTGGCTGGGAAATCGAGCCGGGTCCCTCTGCAAGGAGAGCAGTCGGCGCTCTAACTGCTAGGCCATCTCTAAAACTCTTGATTATCTACCAGAAAAAAAAAAAAAAAAAAAAATATATATATATTTAATAATTTGTTTATTTTTAAGGGATTCTAACATATAATCATAAAAAACACAAGTTGTTTTTTTGCAGAATCACATATGATGTTACTCATTTGCGAAGCATAACATAGCAAGTTGTGTCAGTTTTTGAAGTTCTATGTCGAAATTTTGAACAACCCAAGGTATCCATAGTCCAGTTGGAGAAGCTTTGTATGCACAGGCATGGTGATCAATTAGGAGTCCAGACTATATTGCTGTAGTCTCTCAATTCACCCCTNTCTCTCTCTCTCTCTCTCTCTCTCTTGACAGGGTCTCATTAAGAAGCCTAGGCTGGCCTTGAGTTCTTGATCCTCCTGTCTCAGCCTCTTAAGTGTTGGGATTACAGCTATGCATTACTATGCCTGCTCTTTTGGTGTGGTATTAATTATTTTTTAAATATTTTTTAAATATTTTTTAAAATTTTATTTATTCTTAAAAAATTTTTTATTTATTCTTGTATGTGTATGAGTGTACTGTCTGTATGTAGGTTTGTGCGCCCATGTTGTGCAATGCTACAGAGGTCAGAAGAGGGTGTGGGATTCCCCTGGAACTGGAGTTAAAGATGGTTCTCAGCCGCCATGTGGGTGCTGGGGATTGAACCCGGGTGTTCTGCAAGAGCAGTCGGTGCTTTTAACTGCTAGGCCATCTCTCCAGCCCCAGTGTGGTATTATTTTTGAGGTGTGTGGGGGGACTCACTTCAAAATTCATTGCAGTAGTAAACAATACTGCTTTCTTGTCAGTCTTGCTAGTGGTAAGCTAGGATTAGGGCGTGCTATGATTTTTACCCACACAGCATGGGGTACGTACTGAGGATAGAAGTTCTTAAGGAATTGATTACAGTGCTCAGTTTGAAAACAAATGTACAAAAGAACAGTGCCAATGCTTTTTTTGCCAGTTCACTGATCATGTGGGTATTCTAGATACCAATTATGCATTTGTGGAACCAGCCAGTCTTCACACAATACAAAACTGTGATAGTTTTTCATTTTTAGGGTGAAACACTCAGAAACTAGAACTATTTTTAACTTAGGAGTGGAAGGAAGGCAATTGAGCAATATAGTTATTATAGCAGCAATTCTATAAATGATATTGCACATGGTTGGACTAACAAAGGCTACCAAACAAGTAAGCCACTTGGGCGACCTGGGCCTCTGCAAAGGTTGCTCATTTTTGGGAGGACTGAAAGTATCCCAAATACCTATCTCTATAGCATCCCTGAACCCAACAGTTAGCTCTGAGAAAGCCTACTCAAGAAGTTAGCTCATAGTGGGATTCATATGCACCCAAACTTTTACTTCTCATAAAGACCCCAGAGTCTGGCTGGGGGTAAGCATATGGATTTCAGTATGGTTTGTGGCAAAAACCATTTGGAAACACAGATTTGGGAATGGAAAGCATTTAGCACACATTTACATAATCACTTTTATATTTATACATTAATATTTATGTGGTAGTTAAATACAAGGGTATAGATGACATTGCCCAGGAAACTAAGACACGGGTACTAAACCCTATGGACTAGCAATATTTAGAGGTGAGTGGAAGAAGATATTGACATTTCTATGCCTTACTTTTTATTTTTGCAGTACTGGGAACTGAACCTAGGGCCTCAAGTACACTAGGTAAGTGCTCTACATTGTAGCTACAGCCCTACCTAGCATTATAAAGAAGTGTTTTTAACATTTTTTAGTTGTTTGAGAATTTCATACATGCATAGATGTGTTTTGATCAAATCCATTCCCATTCCTTGTTTTCCAGTCCCTTCCCTAGTCCCACCTACTTTTCCCTCCAAATTTCATGTGCTGTTTTTAGGCCCACAGAATCCACTTAGTGCCACCTGTAGGTGCATGGATGTGGGACCATTATTAGAGCATGGGTAGTTTCTCAGGGCCACATCCCTGAGAAGAAAACCGACTCTTCCCCCAGCAGCCGTCAATTGCCAAGAGTACTTCAGCTACTTTTTTTTTTTTTTTTTTTTTTTTTTTTTTTNGGGAAAATCAAATTAATGCTTTTTTTTTTTCTTTGTCTTTTTGAGACAGGGTCTCCCTTTAGTCCCAGATGGCCTGGAGCTTGCTATATAGACCAGGCTGGCCTTGAACTCACAGAGATCTGCTTGCCTCTGCCTCCTGAATGCTGGGATTAAAGGCATGCACTACCACACCTGGCCTAATCAGCTACTTTTAAAAAATTTATTATTTTTTATGTGTACTAATGTACTGTCTGCATGTAGGTTGGTGCACCCATGTCGTGCAATGCCGTGGAGGTCAGAAGAAGGCGTCGGATTCCCCTGGAACTGGGGTTAAAGATGGTTCTTAGCTGCCATGTGGGTGCTGGGAATCGAACAGGGGTCCTCTGCAAGAGCAGTCGGTACTCTTAACTGCTGAGCCATCTCTCCAGCCCCATAATCAGCCACTTTAAAATTTTCTTTTTATTATGTGTATGAATGCTTTTGCCTGCATGTATGTTAAGTGTTCCCATGGCATGCAGTGCCTGCGGAGGCCAAAAGAGGGTATTGGATCCCCTTGAACTGGAGTTATGGATGGTTGTTAGCTGCCATGTGGGTGCTGGGAACCAAACCTGGGTCCTCTAGAAGAGCAGCTAGTGCTCTTAACTGCTGAGCCATCTCTTCAGCCCTATGCCTCAGCTATGTTAAAAAAAAATATTACAGGCAGATCTCTGTGAGTTCAAGGCCAGCCTGGTCTACAGAGTAAGTTCCAGGACAGCTGGGGCTACAGGGAGACCCTATCTGGAAAAGACCAAAAAAAATTACATTTAATTAATTTAGTGTGTGAGAGAGAGAGTGTGTGTGTGTGTGTGTGTGTGTGTGTGTGTATGCGCGCGCGCGTGCGTATGCATGCCACATGGCATATATGTAGAGGTCAGAAGAAAACTCGATGGAATCAAATCTGTCTTTCTACCATGTGAAAACCAGCTGAACACCAGCACCCTGGCTGCAGGTACAGTGTGACCAGACACACTCCCCACTGCCTTCCCTACCATGACAGATGGCATCTCTTTAAATTGTGAGCCACAACAAATACTTTCTTAAATTGCTTTTGTTGGGTATTTCTAAAAAAGTAACTAATGCAAGTAATATTCTTTCCAGAGTTTGACTGGATACAGTGTGATGTAAGTATCATATGTGTCCTTTTGATATCTTTCTACACACACACTCACACACTCACACATAGTCACCTATCTCTCTATCTATTAATCAAGAGGGCCAACACCAGACTGTTGGAGTCTCCAGGACAGCAGAAGTTACAGAACACTGTGGGGCTAATATGGTTTGTTCCTTATTTTCTCAGTATAAGTAACACCTCAGGATATTTAAATGACGAAGGGAGGAGATAATGGGACAGTTACACCCACCAAATTATCTGGTGATTCTACATGAAGAAATTTTATACTTAGTAGTATTTACAGGAATTCCTATCATTGCGTAGTTGAAAGGTGGTGAAAATGTTAATCATTAAGTTCCTTTCTTTCCAACAATATTTTTCTCCATCATTTGGGAGGTGGAATGGAGCTCCTGTGACCTTCCCTCCAGCCAGCTGGCACCTGCCTGCCCTGCTCTTGGCAACCACAGCAGATTCTGCATTTGCCGAAGTTTGCCTAGAGAAGTGGGTCTCAAGGTGTGCTTGAGACCAGTGTGTCAGCACTGCCAGGCACCAACGTGGACCCACTGAGGCCCAAGCAGGCTGCTGGGGCCAGCCTCCAAGTGAGGGATGTGCAGGAAGGGTGAAAGCACTGAGAAGGGAAAGAGATTTCTGGAAGAGAAGCAATGCCAAAAAGGTGACTGGCTGAAGGTGCCTGGCGCGAGGACAGACAAATAAGGGAACAGTCAGGGGTGGCATCATTGCTTGCTTCATTTTTAATTAAAAAATTTATTATTTTTATTTTATGCGTATGAATGTATTGCCTGCATTATGTAAGTGAATCTATGTTTTGCAATGCTCTCAGAAGAAGGCGTTGGATCCCCTGGAATTGGAGTTGCAGATGGCTGTTAGCTGCCATGTGGCTGCTGGGAATCAAACCCAGTTCCTCTGCAAGAGCAGCCAGGGCTCTTAACTGCTGAGCATCTCTTTAGCCCCCATTGATTTCTTTTAACTATTATTATTATTATTATTATTTCTTTTTGAGACAGAGTACCCCTGTAGCCCTAGCTGTCCTGGAACTTGCTATGTAGACCAGGATGGCCTTGAACTCACAGAAATCTGTCTGCCTCTGCCTCCCAAGTGCTGGGATTAAAGGCATGCACTACCACACCTGACTGTTTTAACAATTATTAAATTGTGTGTGTGTGTGTGTGTGTGTGTGTATGTGTGTGTGTAGACATGCACATATACATGTGGAGGTCAGAAGACAACTTGTGGGAGTCAGTTTTTCTTTCTACCATGTGGATTCTAGGGATCAAACTTAGGTTATCAGGCTTGGTAGCAAGCACTCTGACCCGATATGTCATCTTGCTAGCCTCCCATGTGTTAGGGAGCTTTGAGGAAGTAAAGTAGTATTGTTTTACACAAAGTAAAAGATCAGCAAGTTACATATCCATACCTGCTATTCCAAGATGAACTTTGAGAGTCTCTCCACCTTTTCTATCCTCTTCCAGAAACTCAGACTCACCAGCAATTGGTATTGACATTGATGTAGAGGGAGGCCTGTGAACAGACATTTCTAAGGATTAGAGCTTGAATCATGTATAAACCTGGAGGTCCAAAATATGTTAGGGATTCACTGCCTAGCCAGTATCTGTAATGCACGAGTGTTTTTTTTTTAAAGCCTTGAACAACTGAATACTGAATAAATGTGGGATAAAGATTTTTATTTATGTGTGTATATGTATGTGTGTATGTGTATGTGTATGTGTATGTGTATGTGTATGCGTGTGTATGTGTATGTGTATGTGTATGTGTATGTGTATGTGTATGTGCCTGCAGAGGCCAGAAGAGGGCACCAGATTTCCTGGAGCTGGAGTTACAGTGTTTGTGAACCACACAGTGTGGGTGTTGGGAACTGAACTCTGGTTATAAACTGAACCATCATCCTGTGGAAAATGTCTTCATGTGACAGAATAGTGAAAGCAGGGCACTTTCTTCACAGAGCTCTGAAGGGAGAGGGTCAGATGTCTACTAACTTTTTTTTTTTAAACTCTAAACTTCCATTAGAAAAACAAACTGCTGCGAGACCAGAACTAGCACAGCAAGGATTGCTTAGTTTCAAGAGATCATCGCCAGGAAGTGATGATTTGTGAGACAAGATAGCAAGCAGCACAGGAAGGCTGGTAAGGACAAGGGAGAGGTGTGCGTGCATGCGTGTAGTGTGTGTGTGTGTGGGTGTGGGTG
>VZQC01003940.1:119435-133706 GCA_009823505.1 Rhizomys pruinosus | reverse complement strand
GTGTGTGTGTGTGTGTGAGAGAGGGGGGGGGAGAGAATGCACATGCTATGGTGTATGCGTGGAGATCGGAGGATAACTTTTGGGAGTCGATTCCATCTTTCTACTCTGGGTTCCAGAGCTCAGGTCATGAGAGTTATTTTATTGAGTGAGCCACCTTGCCAGCCTGAAATGTATAGTTTAAGGAAATTATTTTAATGGTAATTATTCTGTGGGGAGGCATGTGTGCCGCCACTGTGAACACGTGGAAGTCAGAAGACAACTTCATGGTCAGATCCTTCCTTCCACCTTTACATGGGCTCCAGGGATTGAACTCAAGTCATTAAGTTTGTGATGGCAAGTGCATCAACCCACCGAGCCATCTCGCTGGTCCGGGAAATGTATAGTATCAATCAGGAATAGACTTTTAGAGCCAGGTGTGGTGGCGCACGCCTTTAATCCCAGCACTCGGGAGGCAGAGGCAGGTGGATCTCTGAGTTCAAGGCCAGCCTGGTCTACATAGTTCCAGGACAGCCCAAGCTACAGGAAGACCCTCTCTCAAAAACATGGGGGATTGAGCTCAGGGTCTACTGCATGCTAAGCGCATGCTCTCCCACTGAGCTCCATCCCTAGCTCAATTTAAATAAAGACACACATTTTTCTCTTTACAAACAGTATGAAAGTAGAGGATCACATGCTTTTAGGGGGGATGACAGAGACTCTGTCTATAGCCCAGACTGGCCTCGACTTTGAAATCTTCCTGCATCAGTGTCCTGAGTGTAGGGATATTAGGCATGTGCTACCACATCTAGCTGAACAGGGTTAGAAAGAACTTTCTCAGCTGGGTGTGGTGGCACACACCTTTAATCTCAGTCCAGCCTGGTCTACATACTGAGTTCCAGGACAGCTGGGAGCTGGAGCCACAGAGAGACACCGTCTCAAAAAGACCAAAAAAATCCCCCAAAACAAAACAACTCGTCTACTCCTCCCACTCATGCCAATTATTCAATATGGAGACGAGGCTGGCCTGCAACTCCCAGAGACCTGCCTGCATCCTCCTCCCAAGTGGTGGGACTAAAGATTCGCACCACCATGCCTAGCACTGCAAAACAAACTATCTCTCTCTCTCTCTCTCTCTCTCTCTCTCTCTCTCTCTCTCTCTCTTTTGGTCTTTTTAGACAGAGTCTCCCTTTAGTCCCAGCTGGCCTGGAGCTCACTCTGTACAGTAGGCTTGCCTTGAACTCACAGAGATCCACCTGCCTCTGCCTCCCCAGTGCTGGGATTAAAGGCGTGCGCCACCATGCCCAGCCTAAGATAGTTCTTAGCCGCCATGTGGGTGCTGGGAATCGAACCCAGGTCCTCTGTAAGAGCAATCAGTGCTCTTAGCCACTGAGCCATCTCTCTAGCCCACAAAACACTTTTTAACCCAACCTCACAAGGCTTTCCTCTCAGAGTATGCTAGCCATGTGTTTATCAAAGTCAGCAAGATTTGAAATTCAAAATTCAAAAATCAGTTCTGAGCCCTCACCTGCTAAGACTACGTTGCTAGAGTCTGACTTTTAGACTTTTTCCTCTTTCCTCTTAGAAACAGTTTCTTTACTTGGCTTTCAGGACAGTCCTCTCCTCTCCTGCTTCCTCCTAGCTCACTCATTCTTTTCCTGGATCTTCCTACCTCCCCAGACTCTAATGGGCAGCACTATGTTCTGAATCTCACTCCTCTTCTTTACTTAGATTCCTTTAGATCATTTGATTGAGTGTCTTGGCTCTAATTACTATTGGATGATATGATGATGATTTCCAAATCCGCATCTCTAGTCCAGAACTCCGTTGCTGATAGGTCCAGCTGCCTCCTCAACTTGCCCAGCCGGGTTCTCAGACATCACACATCCAGCACCTAAGCTCTCAATTGTTCCTCTGGAGGTTTCTTGGAAATGAAAACTCTGGTCTGTTACTCAGTCCCTAAGCATTTACTGAGACAGTCACATGATCCACTTATTTCTGTCCTTGTCCCCTTTGCTGCTGCCACACATTGTCTCTTTTTACCTTGCAGATGTAAGTTAGACCATTTGACTCTTCACTTGAAACCCCCTTGGCTTTTTATCTTACAAGGTAAATCCCATCCTTATTGTACAGCCTGTAGGACTATCATCTGACCTGTCCTGTTACCTTCCTCTTGTGCTACTTTAATGTCTGCTTTCTTCTTAGAGCATAAGGTCCAAGATGGTGGAACCTAGTCTGTTTTGCTCACCCGTTTTGGGGCTCAGGGTTAGACTGGGGTCCTACAACACAGTAAAGTACCTACTAGGTATCTATTGAAGAGGTCAATAAGGAAACAGCAAGCAAATTAAAAATTCACTTTGTATAATTTCATCTCAAACCAGAAAACTCAAAGATGACAAAGACATATAACTTACATAATTTTGAGAGTGGTAAGCATACTTGGTGATAGGCAACAGTAGCTTCTATTAAGAACAGATCAGGGGCTGGGGAGATGACTCAGTGGTTCAGACTACTGGCCACTCTTGCAGAGGACCTGGGTTCCGTTCCCAGAACCCACATGGCAGTCGACAACTGTTTGTAATTCCGCTTCTGGGAATCTGACCTCTGTGGGCATTGTACAACATGGGTGCACTTATATACATGCAGGCAATACACTCATACACATAAAATAAAAATAATAAAAAATATTAGAATAGGTCAGTCTACCCAGAAATGAACTATTTGCCTATAAAAATCTATAAAATATTAACAAAACCACATAAATCTATATTATACTTTCAGATAAATTACCCATTTATTTGGTTTCAACTTACGTTTTAAAACATGGGTCACCAGACATCAGCTGCATACTGATCAAAACCTAAAAATAAGAACAGATGACATCATGATTATAGACGATTTCTGGAGAGCAGGAGCCACGTTTGTTGATTTATTGTTTCTTCACAATACCTAGTGCAATACTTTCTAGAAATCATGAAATAAAATGTTAAATGGAGTGTGTCCAGTATAAAATTACTGCTTTATGTAGACATGGATTAAAAATCATCTTTTTAAATTCAAAACCTTGTAGTTATAAAAAAATAATATTGGAAAAGAATGAAAGCATTTCCTCAGTAGCCCATGGCCGTGCAGATGTAACTTATCTGTGTTTATTCCAGACTCCTAAGGAGCTTAAGTGTCTGCTAATGCTTCCCTCTGGCTGACATGCTGAGGCTTCCTGAGATGCCTCCTCCAGCCTCTTGGTAGTACACAACTTCTGGCCTTTGCTCCAGCTTTAGACTGGGGCTCAGAACTTTGCTATCTCTCTGAAAGGCTGATGTTCTCTGGTTATAGAATAACTTAAAAATTGGGTGTGGTGGTGCATGCATTTAATCCCAGCACTCGGGAGGAGGAGAGAGGCAGATCTCTGTGAGTTCTGGTCTATATAGAGAGTTCCAGGACAGCAGGGAAGAGACCCTGTCTCAAAAAGACCAAAAAAAAAAAAAAAAGAAAATCAACCACAGGACAAGACTTTTTCTCCCCATACTGAAAGAGGGTCTAATCTCGAACTCACTATGTATCAGAGGATGGCTTTGAACTCCTGATCTACTTTCCTCCTCCCGACTTCTGAAATTCCAGGTGTGTGCTGTCTCCAGTGTATGTGGTGCTGGGGATTAAACGTAGGCTTTTGTGTATGCTAGGTGGGCATTTCTACCAACTAGGCTATATTCCTAGCCCCAAATTCACATTCTTGTGGCAATAATAATGGCATTTACAGTGAAAATGATTTGATAATTTATTTTGTTTGTTTTGGCTTTTCAAGAATGGGTCTCAGTATTCCAGGCTGTCCTTGAACTTGGTATGCTGAGGATGGCCCTGAACATCTGATTCTCCTGAACGATGGGACTGCAGGCATGAACCAGCATGCTTGGCTTGATTTGAGAACTTATTATGTTCCAGACATAAACTGTATTTCTATGGTATCAGCTCATTTTGTCTTCAATACTCCTATGAGAGAGTAACATTCTCATTTTGAGTCTGTACAGCTTAGGGGTATTTTCTAAATCATAGAGCTAGCACAGGGTGGAGAGGAGACCTGAACTCAGGACTGAACATACTAAGGACATAATGACAAACAGAACACATAAATATCACTGCACACTTTCCAGCTAACAGTTGACACGCATCTTCTACAACCTATTCCATTTCCATCTCTCCACCGCAGGGCCGCCACGACTATCCCTTTCCTCTTTTCTTTAAATTCCAAACCTGTCTTGCTGTGCTGGTTTTCTTATCACCTCTTCTCTCATAGAACCTTCCAACCAGGCTTCCACCTCTCTACAAGACAGCACTTGTGACTCTGTCAATGTCTCAGAGCGCACATTAATTGTGTAGTGTGGCCGAGCAGAGAAGCGGGACGAGATGAGAGGTGAGAAGTGGGGCTATGTTTTTAAAGTACGGGCACTAGAGCTGTTTCTCTGTATGTTGATGAGGATGGTTCATTAGAGCAAGAGATGACTAAGACAGCAGACTGACCCAAAGAGCAAAACTTTTGATTAGGCCCAAAAGGAAGGTCTGACTTCTGGCTAGATGAGGGACATGTCATGACATAACAACTGGGGGTGAAACGGAAGTCATACATTTTAAGAAGACTGGATACACAAGTAGAATTGTAAGCATTATAATGGGATGAGGAAGGGACAGGGGTTTAATGAGTTCTGTCTTTTCTATAAGGGATAAGCTTTGCTGAAGCAAAGCACGGGGGATGAAGATTTGAGAAGAAAGAAGGCAGGAAGTGGAACATCTAAATTGGAACAGGAAGCAGAGCAAGGCAGAGCTGGAGGAGAGCCTGGCTCCGGTAATGCCTGCCTGTCTGTGTCGTTCCAGCAAAGTTCAGCAGCAGGACCCAGACATGGGGAGGACGATAGGCAGCTCAGTTAGGATTGGAGATTGTTCAGGTGACAGCAATGGGCCAAGGAACCAGGCGTATTAGTGAGGGGGTAATCATGAACCAGGCGTATTAATGAGGGGGTAATCATGAACCAGGCGTATTAATGAGGGGGTAATCATGAACCAGGCGTATTAATGAGGGGGTAATCATGAACCAGGCGTATTAATGAGGGGGTAATCATGAACCAGGCGTATTAATGAGGGGGTAATCATGAACCAGGCGTATTAATGAGGGGGTAATCATGAACCAGGCGTATTAATGAGGGGGTAATCATGAACCAGGCGTATTAATGAGGGGGTAATCATGAACCAGGCGTATTAATGAGGGGGTAATCATGAACCAGGCGTATTAATGAGGGGGTAATCATGAACCAGGCGTATTAATGAGGGGGTAATCATGAACCAGGCGTATTAATGAGGGGGTAATCATGAACCAGGCGTATTAATGAGGGGGTAATCATGAACCAGGCGTATTAATGAGGGGGTAATCATGAACCAGGCGTATTAATGAGGGGGTAATCATGAACCAGGCGTATTAATGAGGGGGTAATCATGAACCAGGCGTATTAATGAGGGGATAATCATGAACCAGGCGTATTAATGAGGGGGGATAATCATGAACCAGGCGTATTAATGAGGGGGGTAATCATGAACCAGGCGTATTAATGAGGGGGGTAATCATGAACCAGGCGTATTAATGAGGGGGTAATCATGAACCAGGCGTATTAATGAGGGGGGTAATCATGAGCCGCGAATCTAAGCTGGGGAAGGGGAAGCAAGTGAAGGCTGATGGATGGGGAGACGGCGCAGAGGTGAAGAGAGCTCTGTGAGCAGACCAAGCCCTGGGAGCTCCGATGGCGGCAGGAGAGGGAAAGGAAAGGGAAGTGTTGGCACAGGTGGAGGAGCCAGTGACAACCAAACCCAGGCTGTGACTGTGGGATCAGAAACCGAGATGAGGAAGAAACAGTTTAAGGACATGACAGTTCTTGGGCATACTTAAGATCAGCTGTCAGGAGTGAATGCATAGAGAAGACCTTACAAGGACAGCTCACCTGCATAGATGGTGACATCACTCAAAAATGACAGATGAGGGACAGAGAGAAAAAGTGAGCCAGGCAGTGAGTCATCAGTGAACAGGAGAGAAGTGGGGATTGTGTGTCAAGAGGTGATGGAAGTCTTCAAGGGAAAGAGTTACAGCTGAGGTGTAGCCTTCAAAAAATATGTTTTTGTAAGACAAAGTGGGAGAAATACCGGAAGACTCCACAGGAATCCAGAAAGAATCATTCTATGAGACGGCCCCATGGAATGTGAAATAAAAAGCTATTTCAGGGTTGAGGAGATGGCTCAGGGGTCAAAACTCTTACTGCATGAGTAAGAGGCCTGGGGTTCAGATCTCCAGAACACACGTAAATGCCAGGTGAGACTGGCAGCTCCTCTGTAACTCTAGCTTGAAAGGCAGAAACAGGGAATCCCTGGAGCTAGCTGGCTAGAGAGGGCAGCCGTATCAGTGAGCTCTGGTTTTGATGGAAAGACACTGCTTCATGAATAAGGTAGAAGAACAATCAAGAAGAGTCCCAAAACTAACCTCAGACACACACGCATGCACACACACACACACACACACACACACGCACACACGCACTACATATGTACAGGCATGCATACTTCACATGCAAAAAATTATTTTAATTTCTAATGAAAACAATATAATTCAGAGCTAGGTTATGGTAATATACTTTTTTGAAATGTAAGAAATATGTGAAAGAGACTGAATTTTAGTAGCTTGTTGGGATCATTCAGAATGAACAGTATAGAGCTGGGTGTGGTGATATACACCTTTAATCCCAGCATTTGGGAGGCAGAGGCAGGCAGATCTCTGTGAGATGGAGGCCAGCCTGGTCTACATAGTGAGTTTCCAGGTCAGCTGGGGCTACAGAGAGACCCTGTCTCAAAAGACAAAAAAAAAAAAAAAATACAAAACCCCCCAAATAGAATGAAGAGTATAGATGATGGCTTTTGAAGACAGGGCTTAGAGGACCTGGTGATATAAAAAAGCCACTAGGCAGGGAGCAGAAGATACACATGCTGGTCTCAGCTCTGTCACAGACGTCTCCACAATGAAATGGAAAACAAGTGTTCCTCATCTGTCCAGACCTGTCAATCTCAGGTTTGTGCAAGTGCTCTAAGATGTTTTCAGAGGTATTTAACAATCAAACAAATCAATGGGAAGGTTATGGCAGGATACTTTTCTTTTCTTTTTTTTTCTGTTTCTTTGAGATCGGGTCTCATGTAGCCAAGGTTGGCCTTACACTTCCATCCTTCCTGTTTCCACCTCCCAAGTTCTGGGATTCTAGGTGGACACCACCACATCTGACATTTCCTCATCTTTTACCATTTTCCTCCCCGTATCTGAACTGTCCATCCTACTTTTTATTTATTTATTTTTTTTTTTGGTCTTTTCAAGACAGGGACTCCCCGTAGCCCCAGCTGTCCTGGAACTACTCTGTAGACCAGGCTGGCCTTGAACTCACAGAGATCCGCCTCTCTCTGCCTCCCAAGTGCTAGGATTAAAGGTGTGTGCCATCACACCTGGCTATCCTACTTTTCTTTTTTTTAAATTTTATTTATTTCTGTCTGTGTATGAATGTACTGTCTGCATGTAGATTTGTGCACCTGTGTTGTGCAATGCCGCGGAGGTCAGAAGAGGGTGTCAGATTCCCCTGAAACTGGAGTTCTCCTGGAATTGGAGTTACAGATGGTTCTCAGCCGCCATGTGGGTGCTGGGGATCGAACCCGGATCCTCTGCAAGAGCAGTCGGCACTCTTAACTGCTAGGTTATCTCTCCAGCCCCATATCCTACTTTTCTTAAAGCTGCTGAATTTGTGTAAAGGATGACTGGCTATAAGAGCCATTTGGTATATTTCTAAATATTTACTGAAAATGAAGTTTGAAAACTATAGGTATAAGGTAATTCTTTGCTTTACAAATGAATACAAATAACTTATTTTCTTTGCAGAACTATTTTCCCTTTCTTTTTATTAGGTCACTTACTAGTTAAGGAATTAAATAAAATATAGCAAAATGTTTCCTAAGTATAAAATACTTTGCAAATATTTTTTTTCAACTGATCCTCATTTACTGCCTCTATCAACTTTGTGACATATTCTGTGATTCAGAACACATGGGTCCTGGTGAGACTTGAAAAAAAAGTAAGACAGGTGCCTACAAGTGGGTTTTGCCTGTTATTTCATTAATTTCTAGAAAACCCAATGATGTTTATGAACTTATCACAGCTGCTTTGGAAGTCCTCTTGAGAGCCATATATGTGTGTGTGTGTGTGTGTGTGTGTATGTGTGTGTGTGTGTGTGTGGTATATGGGCAAGTGTGTATGTGGGTGATACCAGAGGAGGGTGTCTGGTGTCCTTGATCACTCTTCACCTTATTCTTTGAGACAGAGTCTCTCTCAGACCTTGGAGCTCACGTTTTACATCTACGCTGGCAGGCAACAAGCAAAAGCAATCCTTCTGTCTCCACTCCCCGGGGTTACATGAGTGTGCAAGACCACTCTCGGCTTGTTATATGGGTGCTAGCATCTGAACTCAGGTATTCACAGTTGCACAGCACGTGCTCTTAACCACTGAGCCATCTCTAGCTCTGAGAGCTTTATGTATGTAATTTAAGGCATGTATCCATTTGTCAAGCTCCTTCCTCCCAATAAATGCTTCTGTTGTAGTGGTAGTGTATTCTGTGAATGTTCACAGCACTGATGAGAAACACGTTGGGACCATGAAGGTGAACATTAGCTACTTTTCATTACTTCTATCACTTGGGTAGGTTCTTCCCCAGTGTAGGCTTATTACCTCAGTATTGATTCCCATTGTCCCGTGACAGTATACACCTGTGCTTACTTTGAGGCAGAGAATCTCATTTATTGGCATGGAAATCTGGCACTCTGCTTACTTTAAGAATGGAATTATCCTGTCTTGTATTTTTGGTATCATAGCCTTCCAGTAAACAGCGACGAGTGGTATTTCCTGATCCAGCAAACTCTGCCAGGTTTAGATCTGCAAAGCCCAGCTATGAAAAGAAAGAGAATAATATTAATAGAATATCTAGCAGCCTTCTATCATATTCTCCTTAAAATAGACATTCAACTCATGCAAGTCTTCTCAAACTTCAGTCCTTATAGCTCTTGGCATCTTAACAGAACTCGCTTTATCATTTGCTTTACATATGTCCTTAATTTAGTTTGCTTTGTCCAAAAAATTTTTTGATTTATTTTTATGTGTATGTGTGTTTTGCCTACATGTATGTAAGTGCACCCATGTTGTGCAATGGCCACGGAGGTCAGAAGAGGGCATTAGATCCCCCAAACTGGAATTATGAACGGCTGTTAGCTGCCATATAATGCTGGGAACTGAACCCTGGTCCTTTGCAAGAGCAGTCTGTGTTCTTAACTGCTAAGCCATCTCTCTAGCCCTTAGTTAGCTTTTTAATAAAAGCTTACTATCGAGTGCACTCATCTCAAGCAGGCTCTTTGATATCACAGATTCGATTGTGCTAAATACAGTCTTCTACATATATTAAAATAAGTATATTACTGCCGGGAGTGGTGGCGCACACCTTTAATCCTAGCACTTGGGAGGCAGAGGCAGGCGGATCTTTGTGAGTTCAAGGCCAGCCTGGTCTACAGATTGAGTTCCAGTACAGCTGGGGCTACAGGGAGACCCTGTCTCAAAAAGACAAAATAAAAAAGTATATTACTGTGATAGTAATAGTAAAACTAATGCACATCAAACAACTAAAATCATTCAAAGCAGCAACTATGCTCTCATTACCCTGTGGGAAGCAACTAAGAAACAGTTATGCTCACGTGCATCTACATGCGGACTCTGGATCTTCATGCTGAGTGAGCCACTGGGGGCTGCAGATAGCTGCAGGTTATAAAACTCATTCTCTAGGAATGAACTAGAAAGATTTCTGTGACTCACACAACTTCTTTGGTATAGATACCTTTTCTTCCCCCATCTTCCACGTTTGCCTTGCTAACTTCCTTGAGCCGAGTTCTTTGGGAGCCTTCTTCCCTTTCCCATAGTTCTGCCCTGCATCTGCCCTCTGTAGCTATCTAGAAGTTCAGTTTAAACCTGTTCCTTTTCCATATTACTACCTAGAATTGGTCCCCACTTTCTGCTATTAGTAAATCCTGCTTGATAGTCTTTCCTCTGATGTTGCTTAACTCTTTCACATTTCCATTATTTTTGGAAGAGTCTACTTCTATATAACTAAGTGCATATACTTTTTATTAATATAAAGTAAGCTGGGTGTGGTGACATACGTCTTTAATCCTAGCACCTGGGAGGCAGAGGCAGGTGGATCTTTGTGAGTTCAAGGCCAGCTTGGTCTACAGAGTGAGTTCCAGGACAGCTGGGCTACAGGGAGACCCTGTCTCAAAAAAGACGCCCCCTAAAAAAAAAGAGAGTAAACTGAATTTATAATTAATGACATCTCCAAAAGCATTACACATAAACATTGCTGAAGTTTGAGTTTGTGTGTGTGTGTGTGTGTGTGTGTGTGTGTGTGTATATATATATATATATATATAGAGAGAGAGAGAGAGAGAGAGAGAGAGAGAAAGTATGTGTGTGTGTGTGTGTGTGTTTATGCAGGCCATGGTCAGAGAGATGAGAGAACACCCTTAGGTTTTGGTCCTTACCTTCTACCTTGTTTGAGGCAGGGTCTCTGTTTGCCTCTGCACTGTGTGCCCCAGGCTAGACAGCTCTCAGGACTCTCCTGTCTCTACCTACTACCCTGCTGTAGGAGCCGGGTTACAGATGTGTGCTACTGTCCAGGCTTTACATGGGTCTGGGGATCCAAACTCATGTTTTCATGTTTGCACGACAAGCACTTGACCCACTGAGCCATCGCCCCTGCCTCACTTTAAGGGCTTTAAATGGCATTTGGTGGTAAATGATTACTTAACTGCAAATTGGAACATTATTTTCGTAGCTTTTAAGTGGTATGAAAAGAATTAAGAATGAGAACCCAGAGAATCCCCGAGGGCTCTTGCCTGCTCATTTATTACTCCTGCAGTTCTTCCTGCCTTTGGCATTCTTCTCTACCAGATCCTTCCCAGCAGCACACAAACAGGCTCAATTTTCTCCTATGAACAAATCCAACTTTATCCCATCTCTCTCCAGATTACTGGATCATTGTTCTGTCTCTCCTCCGCCAAAACACAAAACAATCAATCAAATAACAAAGAAAACTCACAAAACAACTCTTCATGGGGCTAAAAAGATGGCTCAGTGGTTAAGAGCACTGGTTGCTCTTGTAGAGGATCTGGGTTTGTTTCCCAGCATCCACATAGGGGCTAAGAACTGTCTTTAACTTTAGTTCCAGGGGCTCTGTCACCCTCTTCTGGCCTCTACAGGCAGTGAAAATATGGATGCACTTACATACGTGTAGGCAAAATACTCATACACATAAAATAAAAATAAATAAAAATGTAAAAATAATCTGGGTGTGGTGGCACATGCCTTTAATCCAGTACTCGGGAGGCAGAGGCAGGTGGATCTCTGTGAATTCAAGGCCAACCTGGTCTACAGAGTGAGTTCCAGAACAGCTGGGGAAACCCTGTCTTAAAAACAAACAAACAAACAAACAAACAAATAAAGTAAAAAAAACCCCACAACCCTTCTTGAAAGAATTGTTTATGGGCGTTGACTGTTCCGGTTCTCTGCTTACATACATTCCTCCTCCTTTCCTCATCACTTAACTCTGCCAGCCACAATATGCAAGATCAACTCAAGACATTAACTCTTTTTTTTTTTTTTGTCTTTTTTAAGATGGGGTCTCCCTGTAGCCCCAGCTGTCCTGGAACTCACTCTGTAGACCAGGCTGGCCTTGAACTCACAAAGATCTGCCTGCCTCTGCCTCCTCAGTGCTAGGATTAAAGGCGTGCACCACCACACCCGGCTTTTTTTTTTGGTCGCCACTAACTCTCTTAAAACACTCTATCATTCATGTTCAAATGTCACTTCTCTGAAGGAGTCTTAAATAAAAGTTAGCTGCCCACTAACTTACTGCTATAAATATAGTCAGTAAGAATATCTAATTAGTCTCTGTTATGGATTATATGCTCATGTTTCTCCAAAATTTGTAGGTTGAAAGCCTGACTCTCAAAGCTATGAAATGGTGGGGCCTCTGCAAGGTTGCCAGGTTATGAGACGGAAACCTCATGAATGGATGAACGCATTCCTCCCCTTTCTGGTGCTGTGGATCAAACCCAGGGGCCATGCACATGCCTCAGCATGTGCTCTACTACTGAGCTACACCCAGAGGGCTTGATAATGGCCCTTTTAAAAATATTTTAATTACTATTTTTATTTAATGTGTATCAGTGTGCTGTGTGCATGTGTGTAAGTACACCTGTGTCATACAATGCTTGCAGAGGTCAGAAGAGGGCATAGATCCCCTGGAACTGGAGTTATGGATGTTTGTTAGCCACCATGTGGGTGCTGGGAAACAAACTTGGGTCCTCTGCAAGAACAGCCAGTGCTCTTAACCACTGAGCCGTCTCTCCAGCTCAGATTAAACAGATGGGAAAGAACTTGCATCCTCTTTCTCTGTAACCTGCCTTGTGATGACATAGTGAAAACCAGTCAATCATCTACAAACTCAGAAGTAGTCTCATCATAGACATTGGATGTGTCAGTATCTTGGTCTTTAGACTCCTCAGCATCTAGAATGGTGAGGGAAAAATGTATGCTGCTTAAGTCACCCTGCCTAAGGCAATCTGGCACAGCCACCCAAATCAACAAAGAGGGTCCTTGTTATCAAAGCACATTAGAGGCAGCAACATTGCCAATATTCTTTTTATGTGCCAGACCCTCATCTAGGCACAAGAGACCAGTAAAGAACAGGGAAAATACTCTGCCTTCAAAGAACTCACATCACGGACATAGCACGGTGCCAGAGAACTCATGTTTCATGTTTCCTTGTGACTTTTCCTTTGGCTTCACCAAGATAATTGTCATCTATCTATCTATCTATCTATCTATCTATCTATCTATCTATCATCTATCAATCATCTATCATCTATCTATCATCTATCTATCTGTATGTCTCATACATGTGACTCATATATATGCACAATTGTGGTGGACATTAGTTTATTCAAAAATATTTTTAGCATCTGTATTCCAAATAATGTTAGGCATTAATTAGGAATATAGAACTTTTTTCTTTTTTTGGTGTTGGGTAGGGAATCCAGGGCCTAATCATGCTCCTCTGCTGTGACTACAGCCCCAGTCCCTATGAAATCATTCTTCTCATAGTTTACTAAGGATAAGGACGAGGGGCAGGAGAGAAGAGAGACGACACAGGTGGCGGGGGTGGGGGACAGGGACGACAAGGTGGCAGAAATGATGTGCAAACCAAAACAGCTCTGGTTTGTTAGCTTACAGAATTTTCAATTTCCTTTATAGTGAACAAATAGCTGCTGAAGGACTAAAAGTGGGCAATGATATAATCATGTTTTAATTTTAGAAAGATCTCTCTGGCAGCAATAGGAGGATGGAGGGAGACAACAACAGGGAAACAGACTAAGCAGGAGGCCATCACCGGCTGTCAGCAAGGGGTAATGCAGGCACAACCCAAGACAGTGGTCTCCTAGGTGGAGACAGAAAATGGTTTTAAGAGCTTGTAGGAGAGAAAAATCAAGAGCATTTATTAGCCATAGTAGTTTTCCTGCCTGACACTCAATGCCCTGCTGGTCTTTCCTCACAAAACCCTGCTTTTATTCAGCTATCTGATCTCCTTATCTATCCCTGTGCACGCAGAAAATAAAGACACAGGTGATCCAGTTCCAGCCAATAGAAGGTACGGGGGGAACCGGAGCACCAGGAAATGTGAGAGTACTTGACAGCTAAATACAGAGAACCAGCTGGATTTTTTTTTTCTTGCATGTGAATATGTGAATTGTGTTGACTGAAACTTGAGCAACCAGATGCCTGATGTTTAGGAGAACGGAGAACAAGGTCATCACACAGAGAATGAGACAATTAATTCTTTTTCGCTTGTTTTGTTTTTTGGTCTTTTTGAGACAGGATCTCCCTATAGCCCCAGCTGTTCTGGAACTTGCTATGTAGACCAGGCTGGCCTTAAACTCATGGAGATCCACCTGCCTCTGCCTCCCAAGTGCTGAGATTAAAGCCGTGTGTCACCACACTTGGTAGACAATGGATTGTTGATGATGCATTTCTGTCAGAAGCAGTATCTTAGAAAAGCAGTATCTCAAGTAAGAGCAAAGGACCCGCCTTCAGAATGGATCAGAGAATAAAGTACCCAACTCCAGGATGGATTGAT
>VZQC01003940.1:82427-110637 GCA_009823505.1 Rhizomys pruinosus | reverse complement strand
AACACAAAAGGCTAGTACTCAACTGTACAGCACTTCTGAGAAGGGTTTTGAGTATTTTTGTTATAATTCCAGGTTCTTTTGTCATATTTCTCACAGGAATTCAAATTACTGTTGCAAGTGTGAAGTTACATACAACAGTTCTATGGTTAAAGTAGATCTAAATAAAGAGTCAGTGGCTAAGGCTAATTATGGTTTCTGAAAGGGGAGGAATAATAGGCTATTTTTATACCTTCCTTACGGACACTCTGTAGATACAAGGGTCGAGGATGCCCGTGGTGGCGCTGGCACTCATTTTGCACATAAATGAGAACTTCTTTCTCCAGTGAACACAGTTTGCTTGTACCACCTCCCTGAATAGGAAAAACAAACAAACGAAAGGCCAATTAATTATTTATGCTAAGAGTACACACAATTTCACTCAAGTCTACAACACAAAGTGATATACTCAAAGTCAGTATTTGAAGGGGCTGGAAATCTGGCTCAGTGGGTAAAGTGCTTGCTCTGCAAGCATGAGGATTAAAGTTTGGATTCCCAGAGCACACATGAAAGCCAAGTGGGTGTGGTGGCCTGTCTGTAATCCCAGCACTCGGGAGATGGAGGTAGGGAATCCCTGGAGCAGGGTGACCAGCCAGACCAGCCAAAATGGCAAGCTCTGCCCTGCCTCAGTGTATAAGGTGAACACATGACATTAATGTTGGTATACATGTGTACTTGCACACACATATGTACCCAAACACATGTGAATATGCATACATACACATATACACACTACATATAAATGCATATACAAAAGTCAGTATTCAGTATCAAGGAATAGGAATAATTATTTATTAGAAATTAAAAAGAAATTTACCCATAAATTCAAGCAGTATAAAATGAGGCTTCACCATTCATTCCATGAAAAAATTATTTATTTATTTGTCTTTTTTTTTTGAAACAAGGTCTCTCTGTAGTCACAGCTGGTCTGTAGACCAGACTAGCCTTGAACTCACAGAGATCCACCTGTCTCTGCCTCCTGAGTGGTGGAATTAAAGTCATGTGCTACCACGACTGGTGTGAACATTTATTTATTTTAATATACTTTAATCTAAGTACAAGCAAATATTTACTCTAGGTATTTCAGCAGCAGGAGCCATCATTTCAGTTTATAAAATGCTGCAGAATCATGCCAGCCCTAAAATGTAGCTGGTATCTTCCTCACTGCAGAACTCAGGAAGAGAAGTAAACTGGGTCATTAAGGTAGCAAGCACTACATTCAAACCAAGTTCATTTAACTCAAAGTCTCCATCTATTGTGTTTCTAACAACTTACCTTTTTTTTTTTTTTTTTTTGTCTTTTTGAGACAGGGTTTCCCTTTAGTCCCAGCTTGCCTGGAGCTTGCTATGTAGACCAAGCTGGCCTTGAACTCACAGAGATCTGCCTGCCTCTGCCTCCCGAGTGCTGGTGTTAAAAGTGTGCACCACCATGCTTGGCAACAACTTACTCTTTCAAGTTGCCTGACTTTTGTACATGCTGGTTTCTCTACTATTCTGTGCAGGCTCAAGGGGCTTATCTTAGCCTTGGAAAGCAAGGATAATTAGTCTGCTAAGGGAGGAAGAAGAGAGATAGAGAGACAAAGAGAGATAATGGAGGAACATAAAAAGTGAATAAAGCAAAACAGCTTTCTCTTGATTTACTTATCAATTCAGTTAATAGAGGCAATAGAGCGCAGGTTTTAAAATATAATATTTTTATTAATTCTTTGAGAATTTCATACACCTATTGCAATGTATTTTGATCATATTCATCCCTCATTCCTCCCCTAACTCCTGCCAGATCCACCTCCCACCTGTCTACCCTTTCCCAATTTCATGTCTTCCTTAAACTAAAATAACCCACCAAGTACAATTTGTGTTGTCCATTTACTCATGGATGTGAGGCCAACCACTGGAGCATGGTGACCTACCAGGGGCCACACAGAAAAATGACTGCCTCCCCAGAAGCCACCAATCGTCAGTAGCTACGTGGCTTGGGGTGGGTGCTCATGAGTACCTCCCCAGCCCATGCAGAAACGTTGACTGCCTGGATCCTGTGCAGGCAACCACAGCTGCTGTGAGTTCATGGGTGCAGTGGTCCTGTCATATCCAGAAGACACAGTTTTGGTCTGGGACCTGTGGCTTTTTCTTTCTGCCCCATCTACTGCAATGGTTCCCCAGAGTTCAGACTTAATAGGGTTGACAAAGTAGAGAGTAGGGTCACTTCTCTGGAGCAATAGGGATGGATTGGTGCATTGAAAATTCAGAGGAAGGTTTGAGACAGTACAAACGGGGGAGGGGGGTGAATGGGACAGTACGTCAACTTGTAGTTGCCTCGATGAAGAAAAAGAAGGTATATTAGGATCAATGAGTTTAGTTTTATGGATAAATAAAAATCTTAAAAATCAGCAAGTAATGAAAATAATAAGAAAAAACTCATAGAATTTGTGTTTTCCTCCCAACATCTCTTGATCTTAAGACTTGAAAGCACCAGCCATGTTCTGGAGATCCTGACAAAGGCATGCAGATATAATGATTTCTTGAATTGTTTAGGAATATGCTGAGCTTCAAGGTATGTCCCCAAGACCACTGACATGGGATCAGGTATCAAGAAACAAAATTTAAAAAAATTGTTATTTTATGTGCCTTAGAAAATCATATATAAACTTCTAGCTAAAAATGGTTTCTACTCTCTCTCCCAAGCCTACTAACTTAAAAGAAAAGTCAAGGCATTATCTCACAAGTAGACAAAAATAAGTAGTCAGAGACAGACAAGTGCTAATGAATTTAGCAAACTGAAGAAACCTGAACCTTACATTGTTGATGTTGAAAGCCAAGAGTGGAATCTTAAATTGGTTCTGAAATAGAATGAAGGAGGAACAAAGGTAGAAGGGCTGACTGAAAGCTGGTTTAGAAGCAGTTGGACCCTGCAGGAGACTCAGGTTGATTTTCCGGAGAGTGGAAACTGATGACTGACCGGCCTCCCTGTCTGGTGGCGGGCATCAACAGCATGATGGCACGCTGGTGGGAGGAGTGAAAGATGACTTTTGTTGAGCCTTCCAGCCTCTTCCTGTAGGTGGATGCAGGCCACCTGTGACTGCTGACATTATCTTAATTGTCCACCTGCCTTGTCAGTATCTGATCCCGCCCCGTGGGTGAGAGCATCGAGTGATGTATAGGGCATGTGATGCAGGGGGAGAGCAGCAGTGTATGATGTAAACAGCACGTGATGCAGGCTGTGTGGAATTGGCCTCTGGGAGATGATGTCATTCTACCTATATAAGTAATTGCTGCATACAATAAACAGATTCTTCATTACCTTTACCATCTAACAAGATCCTTGGTCCATTATTTCACGCGTGCATAATTGTAAATCTATCAGACTTGGGTGTTTGCTAGCGAGTGAAACTGGAGACTGGCACATCAGCTACCAGTCTGAAATTCAAGCTTTTAGGGCATCAGCCTCTCAGCTTGTGGAGTAATTGAGTGATGAGAGGCCTTAGGGGTGGGGGTGGGGGGCATCAGCTCTATGGCCTAAATCTGAGGGGCAATAAGCCACCCAGATTTGGCTATGGAATAAGCATTTCCACAGGCAGCTGGTACCTGTGAAAAGTGCCAGTTTCCTGGGGAGAAGCTGTGGGTGGCAGTCTCCCTCAGCAGAATCCAGCGACATCTGATTGCAGAAGCACCCTACATCTTCCCTAGCCCAGTTCCTAGGGAAGATGATGCGGGACGAATATGTAGTTTTTAAATTAAAAAAGTATTTCCTGGGGATGGAGAGATAGCCTAGTGGTTAAGAGCACTGACTGCTCTTGCAGAGGACCTGGGTTTGATCCCCAGCACCCACATGGCGGCTAAGAACCATCTGTGACTCCAATTCCAGGAGAACTCCAGTTCCAGGGGAATCCGACACCCTCTTCTGACTTCCGCGGCACTGCACAACATGGGTGCACAGACCTACATGCAGACAGTACATTCATACACATAAATAAATAAAAAAAATTAAAAAAGTATTTCCTTTTATGTGTATGAGTGTTTTGCCTGCATGAATGTAAATGTACCATGTGTGTGCAGTATTCATAGAAGCCAGAAGAGGGTGTTGGATCCTCCTGGAACTGTAATTATGGATGGTTGTTAGCCAACATGCAGGTACTAGGAACTGAACTGTGGGCCTTTGCAAGGGCAGCCAGTGCTTATAACCACTGAGTCATCGGTACTGAGAAGAATATTTTCTGAGAAACAAAAGCTCTAATGGATGGACACTAAAAGGTCCTAATGAAAATGACACAGCTGGCTCAACCTATAGTAAAAACCCAACACTAAGCAGCCTCCATCTGCAGAAAGCTTGTCATTAACTTCAGTGCCTCAGTTGAATCCAAGCTGGTGCATGAAGAAAACGAGGGACCAAAATGAACAGGAAAAAAGCAACTTGAACAAAATGGAGCTGATACTGGAAGAAGAAAAAAATTCCCAGATGAAAATAGAAATTGAGGATGGAGAGATGGCTCAGTGGGTGGAGCACTAGCTGCCGAGCCTGATGAGCGTGACAAGAGGCCTCAGGATCCACATGGTGGAAGGACAACCAACGCCCACAAACTGTCCGACTCCCACTCTCACACCTTGGCATATGCACATATGCACATGTGCACATACATACACACAAATAAATGTAATAATACAAAAAAGAAACCATGTCTATCATAAAGGAATAAAATGCTACTAAAAAAAAATCCACAGGGCACCAAAAGATGTGCCTGGAAACCAAAACTCCTGGACCTGGTCTTCTGCCTGCCATTTAGACCCTCTCTACCGTCCTCGTAGCCCGGAGACTGGCCATTCTGGACTGCACATCCAGAGACTCTACCATCTGCCTCCTGCTGTGCAACAGGATCAGCCCAGAAGGCAACGTATTCCTGGCCCTTTCTTTGTTAGACCATGTTAGAAAAGGACAGTGAGCACAGATTACAGGTCTCCACAATGTGCCTTTGGCACTAAGACTTTAAATGATGCACACATATCTTTGTTAACATAAAAATGAAGAAATTAAAACATTCTCAGTATCAAATTATTTCAAAATGCAACAAAAGTACCTCACAGAGAGCCAGTATGGTGATACATGCAGGCAGTCCCAGTACTGAAGAGGCTGAAGGAGGGCCACAATTTTAAGGCCAATCTGGGCTACACTGAAAGACAACCTCAAAAAAAGTATATAACACTGAAAGCCATTATTTTCTAATTACTTTAAATATCCACTCAAATTTTCTTTGTTGTCTAATATATGGAAATCACATTCTGTCAGCTTTCTGTCACTATAACAAATTCCTGAGATAAACCAACTTAGAGAGAGAAGAGGTTTGTTTGGGGTCATTGTTTTGGGCTTTTCAGCTCATGACTGACTGGTTTTGTTGCTCTGAGCCTGTGACCAGGCAGAATATCATAGAGGAAGCATGTGGTGAAGGAAAAAAAAACTCTCATTTGATGGGTGGAAGACAACAAGAAAGGAAGCAGAAACGGGAAGAAGGGGAAGGAAGAGGAGGAGGAAGAACAAGAAAAAAAGGAAGAGGAGAAGGAAAAGGAGGAGGAGGGAGAGGGAGAAAAGAAGAGGGAAGAGGAAGAGAAGGAAAAAGAGAAGGAGGATAGCTGAGGTGGCACACACCTTTAATCCCAGCACTAGGGAGAAAGAGGCAGGCAGATCTCTGAGTCTGAGGCCAGTCTGGTCCACATAATGAGCCTCTGGCCAGGCAGGGTAACATAGTGCGACCCTGTCTCAAAACATAAAAGCTAGGCTGGAGTGATGGCTCAGTGGTTAAGAGCACTGGCTGCTCTTGCAGAGGACCAGGATTCAGTTCCCAGCACCCACAGGACAGCTAACAACTGTCTGTAACTCTAGTTCTAGGGGATCTGACACCCTCTTCTGACCCCTACAGGTATTGCATGACATGGGTGCCCTAACATACATGCAGGCAATATACTCATCCATATCGAATAATAAAAATAATAATAAATATTTGGACCACGCATGGTGGTGCATGCTTTTAATCCCAGAACTCAGGAGGCAGAGACAGGTGGATCTCTGTGAATACAAGGCCTGCCTGGTCTATATGGTAAATTCCAGGGCAGTTGGGGCTAAAAGGAGAACCTGTCTCAAAAAGACAAAATAATAATAATAGTTATTATTATTTAAAATAATAACAACAGTTATTATTTAAAAAAGAAAAAAATCCCACAAAACAAACAATAATGTGCCCCTCCCCACTCCCCCAAAAAGGAGTAAGAGGAGGAAGGAGGAAAGGGCAGAGTTTACATTACCCCCTTCGAGGATATGATCCCCCAATGATCTGAAGGCCTCCTACTTGTGTGAGTGAGTTAATATGTGTAAAATATGTATGTGTATAATTAAGCACTTGGCAATACTGTCATCATTGTCATTAGTATCTTAGGGAGTTTAGAAAAAACATTAGTCAGAGTCACAGTAAGTTGCTAGGGATTTGAGCTTATGGAAGTGTTCTTTTGTTATTTGACTTTGCTTTTGAGACAGTCTCACCATGTAGCCTTGACTGGGCCTGAAACTCAGCAGAGATCTGCCTGTGTCTGCCTCCCAGGCATGTAATAGCATGCTCTGCTTGACACCCCCTCTTAAAGGTTCTATTACCTCCTAACAGTGCCATGCTAGGATGAGTTTTTAGCACATGGACCTTTGAGTCCAAATTATAGCTATATCTTAAAATGTTACTAATATCAAGTTTGTCCAGAGAGTGAAGGAAATCAGCATTACGTTTGGTAGACTTGGGAAAAAACTAGATTAAGAAAGTTAGGGGCTGGAGAGATGGCCTAGGGGTTAAGAGCGCCAACTGCTCTTGCAGAGGACCTGGGTTCGATCCCCAGCACCCACATGGTGGCTGAGAACTGTCTTTAACTCCAGTTCCAGGAGAATCCGATGCCCTCTTCTGACCTCCGCAGCATTGCACGACATGGGTACACAGACCTGCATGCGGACAGTACATTCATACACATAAAAGAATAAATAAAAAATTAAAAAATAAGAAAAAAAAAAAAAAAAAAAAACAGGTAAAAAAAAAAAAAAAGAAAGTTTAGCCTGAGAAATTGTGCCTTAGCTATAAACTTGGGATCTTAGTAAAAAGGCAAAAAGAAAAAAAAAAAAAGAGAGAGAGAGAGCACTTTGTTTTGCCTGTCTTCAATTCTTTTTTTTTTTTTTCCCCCTTTGGTATTTTTGAGACAGGGTCTCCCTTTTAGTAACAGCTGTCCTGGAGCTCGCTCTGTAGAGCAGGCTGGCCTTGAACTCACAGAGATCTGCCTGCTTCTACCTCTGGAGTACTGGGATTAAAGGCACGTGCCAACATGCCCAGCTGGTATTCAATTCTTTTTTTTTTTTTTTTTTTTTTTTTAATTTTTATTTATTTCTGTATGTGTATGAATTGTACTGTCTGCATGCCAAGGTTTGTGCACCCTCGTGACGCATGCAATGCCGCGGAGGTCAAGAGAGAGTCTCGGATTCCCCTGGAACTTGGAGTTCTCCTGGAATTGGAGTTTCAGACGGTGTTTCGGCCGCCATGTGGGTTGCTGGGGATCGAACCCAGGGTCCTCTGTAAGACGGGTCGGCGTTAACCGCTAGGCCATCTCTCCAGCCCCTGTATTTCATTTACTTAATGGCAAGTGCATCTACCCTGTGGCTGTCACTGCTTTTTCCATCCTTGAAAGACATGAGACACAGCTTTTATTTTTTTCTTTTCAAGACAGGGTCTCCCTGTAGCCCCAGCTGTCCTGGAATTTACTCTGTAGACCAGGCTGGCCTTGAACTCACAAAGATCTACCTGCCTCTGCCTCCCAAGTGCTAGGATTAAAGGTGTGCACCACCACGTCTGTCGAGACACAGCTTTTTAACCTTCCAATATGGACTGAAGACTCATGTCTCTCCAAGAAACCTCCAAACCTTCAGTGCCAGATGGGGACTGCTGAGACACCAGCTTGTGGACTGAGCAGCTACTGGGGTTTCAGCCTCTTCAGAGTATAGACTGCCATTGTTGGACTACCCAGGCTGTAGCATGGAGGCCAGTACAGGAAGATCAAGACAGGACGTTTGCTTACTGGACCTCATTTGGGTGACCATGGGAAGGAAAGACCCCAGTGTGGAGCACAAGGACAGGATTGATGGTTGTTTGGGCTTGCCAAGGAGGAACCTTCAAACACTTCCTTAAGAAAAACGTGACATCTTTTAGCCATATAACAAGTTGGAGAGAACAACAACAAAAGAGAACTGGAAAATGGCTGACACAGTGACGTTCTCCCCAAAACAATAAGGTTCCGCTTTGAAAAAAAAATCACAACAACTCTGGAAAGACTCAGAAAAAGATGCAAGTTAGGTATGGCAGAATGCATGAACTCAGGTGGGGTGGGGGGCATGGAAAGGGAAATGACTCTAAATTGGATTGAGAAATGATGCATGAAAAAGTTTAATAATAATAAAAAATATTTTAAAAAAGAAAATTTAGTATAGCATTATAGAGTAGAATAAATAAGTTTTAGTAAAGGACACAACAGTCAATCTTACAGGGGAAAAGCACACTTAACACACTTAAGCTCATATTCCCATTTACTGACTGCCACTCTCTCTGCCTTTAGGTCCTATAGGACGCCCCTAGTGATGACACTAATGACAGTGATGACAATATTTACCAAGTTCTCATTATATGTAGACACTACGTATTTTACATATATTAATACACTTAATCCTCTCAACAACTCCATTTCCTTAATAAAGGAACTAAGAGAAAAATTAAGTGGCTCATGCAAGCTTACTTAGCTGAAAAGGAGCAAGCTGGAATTTGAGGAATCGTGTAGAGTAGACTTTTTCCATGATCTCGCTTCCCAGTTACCTTCCAATACTCAAAATCAGGCTTCTGGGCCAGCACACCATTGAAACTGCTCACCAGTGAGCAAACACTACCGAATCTAACAGGCTTTAATTTTTTTTTTTTTTTAGTCATTTGTGTGCGTGCATATGCTTGCATTCATGTGTCAGAATGTGTGTGGAGGTCAGAGGACAACTTGCAGGAGTTGATTCTCTCTACCATGTGGGTTCCAGGGATCAAACTCAGGTTGTCAGATTTCGCAGCAAGTGCGCTTACCCACTGAGCCATCTAGCTGGCCCTAGACAGGCCCTTCTTAAGTCATACTGGACCCTTCCTATATATTCTTTTGTTTCATATGTACGAGTGTTTTGCCTGCATGTAAGTAAGTGCACCTCTGTTATGCGATGCACACGGAGGCCAGAGGAAGATGTTAGATCTCCTGGAACTGGAGTTACGAATGATTGTTATAGCTGTTTTGTGGGTGCTGGGAATCAAACCTGGTCCTCTGCAAGAGCCATCTCTCCAGGCCTTTCCTTTGTATTCTTAAAATATTCTTGTTCCTTTCTACTTCTGTGGCTCTTTCTTCTCAATTTCATATGCCTGTCTCCTAGAGATACTGATGTCCACCAGCTTATATCTTTTTATGTGGAGAGCCTTAGCTATTATGCATATACCTACAAACATGGACAAACAATATAGCTAAGTCTTCTTTAGAATCCTTGGATTCATGCTGTCCATGTGTTAACTGGCACTCTTGGCCTAGAAGGACTTGGGCTCTGACATCTGTCCATCATGGTGCTTACCAGCAGTCTGACTTACCACATTAATTACATAGCTAAACTAATAAAATGGTTTGTTCAGGAGCATATGCAGTAGAGAGTGCAAGTTGCTTATCCAATGCCGCTCTTTATTAACAGGACTGTGATTTTTATCCAGACTGGCTATATTCAGGTAAAAGATGATATTTTACAAGTTTTTCTTGCAGCTAGGGGTAGAAGAGCATTTATAAGCTAATGTGATATCATTAGAGGCTACTGGTTGGCAGTTCTAGAGAGGCACAGTAAGAAAGGAATAATGGAGATGATCCTTTTATCCTTTATTCCTTCCACTGTCTGGAGAACCATCATGACAATGGGTATGAAGGTCAGAAGCCATCTTGGACCTTGTGCTACCTCCATGAAAAGCTGCTAGATGATGGTACAGAAAATGAGGGAATGTGGAACTCATAAGCATGCAGCCCTGGCTGTCTCTATCCATACCACCTAAATTTACTATTTAAAATGATTATTTTGGGTTTTGTTATATGCAGTTAAATTAAACTCTAACAAAATCTAAATCTGATTACTCCCAAATGAAGAAATTTGAGAACTCAAAGGTTATTCTCAATGTGGCAGGGACTCAGAATCCAAGAGTTGTTTTTCTGCCATTTAAATAGCCATTTAAGATTATGATATGGATCTCAGCACTTGGGGTGGGGGCTGAAGCAAGAGGCTCATGAGTTTAGGCTAGCTTGTGCTACACAGCAAGATTTTCCCTGAAAAAAATGAAATTATTGGGGCTAGAAAGATGGCTCCTTGGATAGGAGCACTGGCTGCTCTTCCAGAGACCCAGGTTTGGTTCCCAGCACCCACATGGCTTACAATTGTTCACAACTCCAATTCCAGGAGATCTGATGCTCTCTGCAGATACTGCATGACATGGATATACTTACATACATGCAGGCATAATAACAATCATACACATAAAAATATAAAGTTTAAAAAATGAAATTATCTGGGGACTACAGAGATGGCTCAGCAGTTAAGAGCATTCACAGTTCTTGCAGAGGACCAGGGTTTGATTCCCAGTATCCACATGGCAGCTAACAACCATCTATAACTCCAGTTATGAGGAACTGACACCCTTTTCTGACCTCCGAGGGAATTGCACGACATGGGTGCACTTATACACATAAAGGCAATACACTCGTACACATAAAATAGAAATAGTAAATAAATGAAATTATCAAACAGAACAAAACAAGATTACCAACGATAAAATACTTTGAAATCTATCATACGTATTTTTAATGAACTGCATCAAATAAACCGGGTTCACTTCCTGTGGATTAAAGCACCATCCAGATCGCAAGAATACTAACTACCTCCCAAGGTGCAGACATTGTGAAGAAATCTGGAACAGGTTCTTATGTTAGGTAGTCTAATAAGCCAAGAGATCAGGTTGGGATGAACTGATTTCTGAAAAGTGTATCTATTCATTAACTACCTCATGGTGTGCATAACAAAGTCTCCTTATTGAAGACAAAGCCTAGAAATGATAAAAGCATAAAATCCAGCATAATTTCATGGTCACGGTCTGCAAACCCTAGGAAACATTCAATAAATAGGCCAAAAATGCCTGGTTATAAGCTACCAATTCTTGACTGCTACTTTCTAACTATTCAGAAATCAAGGCCTAATTCAGAAATCATTACCCTAATTCAGACTGTTAGTTTCACTTCCCTGAACTATCGCCAAGTCCGCGCTCAAATCTACCTTCCTCATGTCTATCAGAGGGCTCCTTTTAAAATATAAAGGTGAGTAGGGTGTGGTGGTGCAGGCCTTTAATCCCAGCATTCGGGAGGCAGATGAAGGTTGATCTTTGTGAGTTCAAGGCCAGCCTGGTCTACATAGAGAGTTCTAGCCCAGGTAGAGCTACAGGGAGACTCTCCTCTGATCAGTGCCCTTTGTTGTTTCTCCATGTTTTTTTATGCATTTTATTATTTTTTTACATATGAATGTATTGCCTGCATGTACATAAGTGTACCTGTGTCATGTGTGGGTGCTGGGAAGCTAAGCTGGGTCCTCTGCAACAGCAGCCAGTGCTCTTAACTGCTAGGCCATCTTTCTGGCCCCTTCCTATTGTTTTTTAAGGCTAAGCCCCTGGCCATCTTTAGTCTGATCTCTTGATGCGTCCATGTTCCTGCTGCAGCTTGTTCTACTCCCTCATAAAAGCATCATTTCTCATGTGTAGGCCTTTGCTCATGACACCATCTTTCTCATACATAGACTCTTCCAACTTTCCATAGTCACCAGTTTAAGTTTAACATATTTACTTTTTTTGGTCTGTTCGAGAGGGTCTCCCTTTAGTGTAGTCCCAGCTGTCCTGGAACTTACTCTGTAGACCAGGCTGGCCTTGAACTCACAAAGATCCGCCTGCCTCTGCCTCCCAAGTGCCAGGATTAAAGGCATGCACCACCACGCCCAGCTACATATTTACTTTTTTAGTTCCTTTAAAATCTTTCTTCAGGGCTGGAGAGATGGCTCAGCATTAAGAGCATCGATTGCTCTTCCAGAAGATCTGGGTTCAATTCCCAGCACCCACATGGTGGCTAAGAACCGCCTTTAAGCACGCCTTTAATCCTAGCACTTGGGAGGCAGAGGCAGGCAGATCTCTGTGAGTTCAAGGCCAGCCTGGTCTACAGAGTGAGTTCCAGGCCAGCTGGGGCTACAGGGAGACCCTGTCTCAAAAAGACAAAAAAAAAAAATCTTTCCTCACCTCTGTCTTCAGGGGAAAGTTGCCTTCTTTCTGCTTGGTCCTCCCTGGCTCCCCAGTCTCTCACTGTCTTCCCTTCCTTAAGTTAGTGCAGGGTCACCCCGGGCGGAGTTGGGGAGAGTCAGCTGAGCTTGCTTCTTCCATCATCCCATTCAGTCCCTTATCCCCAGGATAGGGTCCTAATTTCCCTTTATCCTATCTTGTTTCTGGCAACTCTCCTACATCACAGGTATTTGAAATGAATGAATACTGTAAATGAATTTCCAAAACGTATAAGCTTAAAAAAATTATGCACATATCCTGCCTTAACAGTAACTTAAGCAGATGTTCAATTTAAATAAGTGTTTTCAGTTGCGTAACATCAAACAATAGCCCTGGATTGTTAAATAATCTGCCAAAATAAAAAAGGTTTTGGGTGACTATGGTGGCTCAGGCCTGTAATCCTAGCACCTGGGAAGCTGAGGCAGAAGAACTGCGGCGAGTGTGAGGCCAGTCTGGACTATAAGACTGAGATATTGTCTCAGAAAGAAAAAGAAAAAAAAAAAATTGCGTGGCTAGGGCAATTACTCAGAAGTCTTTGTGGTAATCTTTTGTGTGTATGCACATTCGATCACATATATACAAAGCTTGGGAGAAAGCTGTCCAAACTAAACAAACCAAAAAACTGGCAAAGTTAGTTTGTGACAATTTGTTATAATGATGGGTTACTATGGAAACTCACGCAAACTACTTGGCATCTGAGACAAAAGTCACATTAGTAAATGTGACTTTTCCATTAGGTGAGTCATTCATTTCCTATGAGTTTTACATGGTTGCTCAACCACTTTCAAGAAACAAAGCAACAGAATATGATTTGTGTTGATGCTGAGGAAAGCCAAATATTTCCAAGATAACATGATAAACCTGCTGAAATAAACATGAAATAAGCAGAAGACTCAGAAGATAAAGCTGGCCATTGTTTATGTTTCATAAAGAGTCAAAGACAATCAGGAATGTTCTTTTAAAAATCAAACATAAAAGAGAATGAAAGTATATGGACTCAGTCAACATCTTTACTTATTGTACCAACTTCTTTCTCATTCTTAGATAACCAGCAAGTATATATTCTAGGCACACATTTAAAATTGTGCCCCTGGGCTGGGGAGATGGCCTAGTGGTTAAGAGTGCTGACTGCTCTTGTAGAGGACCCGGGTTCGATCCCCAGCACCCACATGGCGGCTGAGAACCATCTGAAACTCCAATTCCAGGAGAACTCCAGTTCCAGGGGGAATCTGACACCCTCTTCTGACCTCCGTGGCATTGCATGACACGGGTGTACAGACCTGCATGCAGACAATACATTCATACACATAGAGAAAAATAAATTAAAAATTAAAAAATATATTAAAAAAATTGTGCCCCTGGGACTGGGAGATGGCTCAGCAGTGAAGAGCACTGGCTTTCTTCCAGAGGACCTTGTTCAGCTCCCACCACCCACAGGGTGGCTTACAATCTTCTGAAACTCTAGTTCTAGGGAATCTGATGCCCTCTTCTAGCTTCTAGGCATTGCACAAGATGGATGCATTTATACACACCCAGGTAAAACACTCATACACATGCAGGTAAAGCACTCATATACATAAAATAAAGATAAAGAAAATTTAAGGGGCTGGAGAGATAGCCTAGCGGTTAAGAGCACCGACTGCTTTTGCAGAGGACCAGGTTCTATCCCCAGCACCCACATGGCAGCTAAGAACTCCAATTCCAGGAGAACTCTAGTTCCAGGGGAATCTGAGACCCTCTTCTGACCTCTGTGGCACTGCCCGACACGGGTGCACAGACCTAGATGCAGACAGTACATTTATACACATTCAAAAATAAAAATTAAATTAAAAAATAAAAAAGAAAATTTAAAATTGTGCTGACTTGATTATAAATAAATAAATAAATAAATAAATTTGACAGGGTCCTCCCAGTTGGCCTGGAACTCACAGAGATCTGCCTGCCTGTGCCTCCCTAGTGCTATGATTAAAGGCGTGCACCACACCCGGCTTAAAGACGGTTCTTAGCCGCCATGTGGGTGCTGGGAATCCAACCTGGGTCCTCTGCAACAGTAGTCAGTGCTTTTAACCACTGAGCCATCTCTCCAGCCCCTCAAAAATATTTTAAACTTGTAGAAACAGTGATAAAACAAGCAACCCATTATGGGGAACACAAACTGTTCGCCAGATAGCAGAGCATGGAGATTAAGTGCTTATTCCAGAGCCAGTTGCTCGTGCTCAGACCTCGCCTCTGTGACCTGCCAGTGCTCACCCTGGCACTTTCTCCAACCTCTCATATTTGCAGAACCTTCTTCAAAACACGGGGATGAGAGCAGTACCTACACCTCATGGAATCTGAGGAAAACAGATAATTACTACAACACAGTGTTCAGAACAGCGCCTGGATTACAGTGCGTCTCAATAATAAATGTTAAAAGTTGTTATTTTGAAGGATATATAAATGTGTGTGTGTGTGTGTGTGTGTGTGTGTGTGTGTGTACCACCAAACCTGACCCAGGATATATTATAATTAATAGTATACAAGAGAACGAAAAAGAGAAAGAAAGAGGGGAATTAGCATAGGGATAATACTAATAGAGTATTCAATCTAAAGGTCAAAGAATGCACAGGCGAAGGTATATTATTGTGTAAGGGAAACCCGAATCCACTTGACAGCAGGGAGATGTTCACGAGACATGTCGTATCGCGGACCAAAGTGAAATAATGGCTACATTTATAGAGAATTTTCTTTTTCGATGTTAATGAAGATATTTATTCCAAAAGGGGTAGATTCTTGAGAAAGAAGAAACTTGTGAATTAAGACAAAAACAAGTATATAAGACTTTGAAGATAAATTAGATCCATAAAACTGTGATTCAGAATTGCAACACTAAGGATACAGGAATCTGGCAACTCCAGCAGCAGTTTTGGAGTCCATCATCTGGAAGTGTTTGGCAGGCAGGGAGATATAAAGAGCTAGAACTCAGGAGAGGACTGGACTGAAAATACGAATGTAAGTCCACCAGGTAAATGGTTCTGATACCATGGAATGGATGAGGCCATTCAGGCAGTGCAGCAGAAGAGGATGGGAAGAGCCCAGACTGCAGGGCACACCAATATTTAGGGGTTGGGAGAAGGGACAGGAGAGGCAAAGGAGACAGAGTTTAGAGAGGGAGAAGCAGAGGAGACTAGGGTATCCCCCAAAGCAGAGGGAGATTTGTTACGAAATACCAATATGACAGAGAAGACAGGAAGATAAAGACTAAAAAGGGCTCGCTGGCTTTAGCAACAAGAAGTCAACCACACTGTTGGCGACAAGGTGGATGAAGTAGATAACTACAGACATGGCCAACTCATTTCAAGTCTGTTAGTAGTAAAGTGGGGTAAGGGAAGTGGAGTGCTGCATCCATCTGAGGACATGGCTCAAAGGAGGATTTCATTTTAACATTCAGGAAACTTAAGCACGCTTCAGTACTGGTGGGGGAAACAAAACAAAACAAAACAAAACAGTGTAGGGACCAAGTTGACGACCTGAGAGGAGACCCACACCTGAGAATGTCAAAAATAGCAGAACCCAGGCCATAGTTAGGAGACTGGTCCCGGACAGGAAACGGATCCCGTTTAATTGTGAGATGGGCAAAAGAAAAGAAAGAAATTGAATGTGGGCAAAGTAATTAGCAGACAATTCTATGTTGCTCAGAATTGTTCTAATTAGAAACTTCATATAAAAATACAGCATTTTGGCCAGGCGTGGTGGTGCACATCTTTAATCCTAGCACTCAGGAGGCAGAGGCAGGCGAATCTTTGAGAGTTCAAGGCCAGCTTGGTCTACATAGTGAGTTCCAGGACAGCCGAAGCTACAGGGAGACCCTGTCTCGGAAAGACATACACACAAAAAATACAGCATTTCTTGGCACATAGGTGTGCAAGTAAGTGTTTTCTGCAAGCGTTTTCTGAATACTTGCTTATTTAAAATCTGCTATAAATACTACAAAAAGTCTGGGTAGCTTCATGTAAGAAAAGATTTGTATCCAGTGACTGACAGATATCCTAATGAAGACACATATGTGTAACTCCCATGCATGTAAAAACACCCATATAAGCATGTACACCCATATTCATAAGAGATACACACTCCATATAGAATGGAAGAAAACATTTGTAAATCACATATCTAATTAGGGGTTAATTTACCAAATACATAAAGAATTCACAACTCAATACAGCCAACATGAAAAGAAAAAAAAAATGTTGATTAGAAATGGGCTAAAGCCAGATGTGGTGCTGCACGCCTTTAATCACAGCACTCGGGAGCCAGAGGCAGGCAGATCTATCTCTGTGACTTCAAGGCCAGCCTGGTCTACATAGTGTGTTCCAGGCCAGCTGAGGTTACAAGGAGACCCTGTCTCAAAAAGACCAAAAATAAAAAAAATAAGTAAATAAAATAAAAATGGGCTAAAGATAAAAAAAAAGGTTTCTTAAAAGAAGACATACATGTTGGTCAACAGGCATATGAAGAAGTGCTTATCATTAATCATCAAAGAAATATAAATATAAACCAAAATGAGAGAATACCCCATACCAGTTAAAGTGGTTGTTGTTAAATAGTTAAAATAGAAGTGTTGGCAAGGATGCAGAGAAAGGAGAACTATGGCCCACAGTTTTGGTAAAACCATTATGGAAAACAGTATAGAGGAGGTTCCTCAAAAAATTAAAAATAGAACTGTGACATGGCCTAGCAATCATACCTCCGGGTATAAACCCAAAGCAAATAATATCAGGATTCTTTTTTTTTTTTTGAGAAAGAGTCTTGCTGTGTAGCTCAAGCTGGGGCCTAAACTCATAATACTCTTGTCTTAGGCTTCCAAGTGCTCAGATTATGGGCAAGAGCCAACAAAATGCTTTGAAGTTAGGATTTGAGGAGATACCTGTAACCCCATGTTCATTTCAGTATTAGTCACAATAGCCAAGATTTGGAAACAACCCATTTCCATCAACAGATGAATGAATAAAGATAATGTGATACACACATACATGTGCACACGTGCCCACACTCATATACCCAATGAATGTTTTAAAAAAGGAAATTCATGGGGCTGGAGAGATGGTCTAGCATTTGAGAGCACCGACTGCTCTTGCAGAGGACCCGGGTTTGATTCCCAGCACCCACATGGCGGCTGAGAACCGTCTTTAACTCCAGTTACAAGGGAATCCGACACCCTCTTCTGACCTCTGTGGCATTGCATGACATGGGTGCACAGACCTACATGCAGACAGTACATTCATACACATAAAAAAAAAGGAAATTCACTCATTTAAAACAATGCAGATGAACCTGTGATAAAACTCAGACAACAGTAAGACAAATCCTGTATATCACTTATATGTGGAATATAAAAACTGTCAATCATTCAAGAAAATTAATTCATTTTTCTGTGACTATAAATTCTACTCAGCACCACTTCCATGTTTTCCAGAAAGATCAATATAAATGCAGACAACACATAAAAATGCAACAGGAAAAAAAAAATTAAAAAAAAAAAAAAAAGAAGGGGCTGGAGGGATGGCCTAGCGGTTAAGAGCGCCAACCGCTCTTGCAGAGGACCCGGGTTCGATCCCCAGCACCCACATGGCGGCTGAGAACCGTCTGTAACTCCGGTTCCAGGAGAACTCCAGTTCCAGGAGAATCCGAGACCCTCTTCTGACCTCCGCGGCATCGCACGACACGGGTGTGCAGACCCGCATGCAGACAATACATTCATACACATAAAAATAAATTAAAAAAAAATGCAACAGGAAAAATTCCTAGAATAATCTAAGGAAGACCTAACACTGAAAATTTGAGAATACACATCATAAAACTTAATAAAGAAAACAACCCCTCCCCATTTTAGTAAGATAAAAATATTGGAGGGATATAGAAAATTAAACTTAATGTATGGACTATGACATTCTGAAAAAGGATCAGAGCTGATGGTAAGGGAAAAGGGATAGACAAAAGCACAAAGGGTTTTAGGGCAGTGAAACTATTCCACACGGTGCCATATAATAGACGTCACTACACGTATAAAAAAATCCAAAGAATGTACACCCCTGTATTAGTCACTTTTCTGTTGCTGTGATAGAAACACCACAACCAAGCAAACTTATAAAAGGAAGAGTTTATTTGAGCTTACGGCTACAGGGGAATTAGAGTGCATCATGGTGGGGAGGTGTGGTGGCTGGAGGTGCTGGAGCAGGAGCAGAAAGCAGAGCCGCACATCTCCAAGGAGGCACAGGAAGGAGAGAGAGCATGTGGGGAATGGCAAGACTTTAAGAACTCGCTAAGTTCGCCTCTGATGTCATGCTTCCTCCAGCATGGCAACATCTTTTAAGAGGCAGGCGGATCTTTGTGAGTTCAAGGCCAGCCTGGTCTACAGAGTGAGTTCCAGGTCAGCTGGGGCTACCAGGATACAAAGAAAATTTATAGCTCTAGGGATGCAAAAATGGGTCAATCAGTAAAGAACCTGCCATGCAAGTTTGAAGACCTGAGTTAGGATTCCTGGCACCCATGAAAAAAGCTGGGCAGAGCAGCATGCCCTTGTAATTCCCAGCACTGGGAAACAGAGATCGGAGGGTCCCTGGGGCTTGCTGGCCTGCCAGTCTAGCTAAATGGATGAGGTCCAGGTTCAGTGAGAAATCTTGTCTCAAAAAATAAGATGGAAAGCTGGGCGTGGCAAAGCACACCTTTAATTTCAGCACGCAGGAGGCAGAGGCAGGTTCCTGGCCTTCTGCTGTAGCCTCCAAAGGAGCTGGGATCTGAGGCCTGTGCCTCTAGGCTTGGCTCTGGCCACCATCTGTCAAGTCTGATCCCCTATGATGCAGTGATTCCTCATTACATGGAACTCCCCATTATTCCTGATCCACCTATAGGCATGTTATTCTTTTCCTTTAGGATGTCCATGCAACCTCATCTGTATGTCACAAAAGAGAGGGGGTGAGTTTTGTGTATGTATGTGCATGTTTGTATATGTGTACATGTGAGTACAGGTGTGCACGTGTCATGGAGTGTGCTGGAAGTCAGAGAACCTCAGGTGCTGGCCCTCCCCTTCTACTTTGTTTGAGACAGGGTCTCTTTGCCGTCTGCTGCTGCGTCTGCCAGGCCAGCTGGCCCACGAGCTTCCGAGAGCTCTCCTGTCTCTACTCCCACCTCCTGCAGAAGCACTGGACTACAGATGTGTGCTACAGGCCTGGCTTTATGTGGGATCTGAGGGTCTGAACTCAGATCCCCAGACTGTGCAAGTCCTTTACTCACTCACTGAGCCTTCTCTCCCAGAGAAGGGGTGGATTTTAGACGCAAAATAACTGGGCTTGAGTTTAATTAGAAAGGACTACTTTCATCTACAAAATTTCTTTTATGAAACAGTTTATGGTCAGTTAGAAATGGGGAATGGGGAACATAGGTTGTCTACCTCTATAATGCCTTACTCAAAGTAGACAAGATGTGGAAATAATATCAGTGTCCACTGACAGATGAATGGATTTATAGAAATATAGCATATTTCTTTTTGTGTGTGTCTTTTTTGAGACAGAGTCTCCCTGAAGCCCCCAGCTGTCCTAGAATTCACTATGTAGACCAGGCTGGCCTTGAACTCACAGAGATCCACCTGCCTCTGCCTCCCAAGTGCTGGGATTAAAGATGTGTAACACCATGCCTGGCTTGTTCTGTTTTTTTTTTGTCTTTTTGAGACAGGGTTTCTCTGTAGCCCTAGCTGGCCTGGAATTAAAAGCATATTCCACCATGCCTGGTTTAATTTAAAAAGAAAAACAGTAAATTCTGTCATTTCCAGTGTTGCTGGCTGTATGGTCTGAAGGGTTCTCCTCAAGACATCTCTACTTAGAGGCTGGGGAGATGGCTCAGTCAGTAAAGTGCTTTCCATACAAGCATAAGGACCTGAGTTCAGAACCTAACACCTATGTGAAGAACTGGGAACAGTGCTACATGCCTGTAATCCCAGTGTTGGGGAGACAGAGAGAGAGAAAAATCCCTGGGGCTTGCTGGCCAGTCTGTCTAGCCAATCAGTGAGGTTCAGGTTCAGTGAGAGAACTTGGCTCAAAAAATAAGATGGATACAGGGCATGGTGGTGAACGCCTTTAATCCTAGCACTTGGGAGGCAGAGGCAGGTAGATCTCTGAGTTGAGGGCCAGCCTGGTCTACAGAGTGAGTTCCAGGCTGGGTGGGGCTACAGGGAGACCCTGTCTCAAAAAGAACAAAAAGAAAGAAAAGATGGAGAGCAACTGAGGAAGATAACCAGTACCCAACTCTGACCCCCCCACACACACAGAGTGAGCGAGAGAGAGAGAGAGAGAGAGAGAGAGAGAGAGAGAGAGAGATTTAGATGCAGGGAAGATCTTAACTCACACTACAGAGAAAATTTCATAATGAGTCAGCATTGCAATTTATTTACAAAAAGACATATGGAGGCTGGAGAGATGGCTCAGTGGTTAAGAGCATTTGCTGCTCTTCCAGAGGACCTGAGTTTGATTCCCAGCACCCATGTCAGGCAGCCCTCAACTGCCTATACAGGATCAAATGCTTCGGGCCTCAACAGGTGCCCATCTTCCACATGCACATAACTAAAAATAACAAAAGTAAGTCTTTAAAAAGTATACACATACAGATAGGTTTGAGTTCAGGTGTTAAGAGACATGGTAAATCAATCAATCAATCTATCTATCTATCTATCATCTATCTATCTATCTATCTATCTATCTATCTATCTATCTATCTATCTATCATCTATCTACCTACCTACCTGCCTACATGATTTTGTGGCTTTTGAAGTTATATTGTTCAAAGAACATAATTCACAACCAGGTTTAAAGATTTGGCAAAGCTTAAAAATTAAGTTTTAGGGACTGGAGAGATGGCTTAGGGGTTAAGAGCACCGACTGCTCTTGCAGAGGACCCGGGTTCGATCCCCAGCACCCACATGGTGGCTGAGAACCATCTGTAACTCCAGTTCCAGGGGAATCCTACACCCTCTTCTGACCTCCACGGCATTGCATGACATGGGTGCACAAACCTACATGCAGACAGTACATTCACAGACATAAAAAAAAATATATATATATATATAAAATCAAGTTTTAGTGCTGGCCTACTTACTACTTTTATCTTAAAAAATCCTTTTGTAAATGATATTCTAAGGTGGTTTATGAAGTGCACTGTTCAGGCTTATGGATGAGAAAGGGGCATGGCTAAAGTTAAAATCAGTGGTCATTAGGGCTTATGACACATGTTTTGACCTTAAGCATGGTTTAGGAGCTGTTTTGTTTTGAGACACGGTCTCACTACATCACCCTGGCTGGTATGGAACTCTGTATATAGACCATAATGTCCCTGAACCAACAGAGCACTTGGATTAAAGGCATGCCCTACCTAACCCAGCCAATTATTAGCTGTTATATAATACTCGAGTTTGACAGGTCATCTGGAAAAGGGATCAAAGCCTGTGCCATGCAGTCTTTACAACATTTTGGTCAGTTGTGTTGAAATTCTTGACTCTCACAATGAGAAGTATAAACCGACCCCGGATGGCAGTTAGGGATTCATTCCAGTTTTTCTCACGTCCCCTTAACTTCTCTTTCTGTTTTTTGTTTTGTTTTGTTTTGTTTTTTTGGTCTTTTTGAGACAGGGTCTCCCTTTAGTCCCAGCTGGCCTGGAACTCACTCTGTAGACCAGGCTGGCCTTGAACTCACAAAGATCCGCCTGCCTCTGCGTCCCAAGTGCTGGGATTAAAGGCGTGCGCCACCATGCCGGCTACTTCTCTGTCTTTCTATCTTCTATCTTGCCTCAGATGAACCTAAAGACTTTGGTAACAGGTACAAAGTTACAGTGATGTGGGAGGAATATTCAGGTGTATTCTTGCACAGCATGAATGAACTGTAATTAACCATAATTAACAATAATGTATATTTCAAAATAGCTAAAAAAGTGGCACGTAAGCTGGGCGTGGTGGTGCACGCCTTTGATCCTAGCACTTGGGAGGCAGAGGCAGGCGGATCTTTGTGAGTTCATGGCCAGCCTGGTCTACAGAGTAAGTTCCAGGACAGCTGGGGCTACAGGGAGACCCTGTCTCAAAAAGAAAAAAAAAAAAAAAAAAAAGTGAGTTCTTAACCAGGCGTGGCGGCACATGCCTGTAATCCCAACACTCTGGAGGTAGAGGCAGGCAGAACTCTGTGAGATCGAGGCCAGCCTGGACTACATAGTGATGCATAGTGAGTATTAGCCAGGGCTACATAGTGAGATACATGCCTAAGAAAAGGAAAGGAAAGGAGTAGAGGAGGGAAGGAACTTGGCAGTTTCACAAGTATAATTATCAAAAGAGAAATCTGTACCAGCAGAGAAGGAAAATGTCTTTCTAGTACAGGGATATTAAGCAGTAAATTCAAAAGAACATGTACAGGCCACTAGGACATTCTTGGAGATACAGATAAGGAGCAGACTGAAGAACATTAACAGTCTTGAGATCAAGAGGGAACGGGCCAATGCCACAGTTGGAGTGTGACAAACAGCAGGGAGAAGACTAGGGCAAACCAGTATGTAGACTCTTCTGCAACCCTGGCTGTCCATGGGCCAATGTTATTACAGGGACACAAACACCTGCTGATGATGTAAATCACCATAAAAAGAAGCAGGGACAGTCTAGCTAGGTCAACTCTGAAGGAAGATCTGAGGAGGAGGTTTGTAGGGAGACATGTGTCAGTCAAGGCTTGCATTGCAAGGGGACTGAATAGAAAAGCATAGGTGCTGGGGTATTCTCATTTTGTTACTCATGTTTTAGATTAGCAAACCAAGCAACGAGTTCATCAGGACATCTTCCTACAAACCCCTCATACTCTGTTGGCATTTATTCCCCTTTCCTGCTGCCCTCTTCTTCCCTTCCCCCTCTAGCTGGTTCCCTTTCTTCTCCCAATCAGTCTCAACTTCTGCTTTCTTGGTGTATGTGTGCACATATGTGTGCAGGTATGCATGGACATGTGTGTGGAGAAAATGTTGACAGTCTTCCTCAATTGCTCTCCACTTTTTGTTCTTTAAGACTGGGACTCTCTCTGAAGCTGGAGCTTAGAGATTCAGCTAGACCGGCAGGCCATCAAGCCCCAGGGACCCTCCACCTCCCCAGCACCTTACCAGATGAACCGTCTCCCCAGAACCCCAATTCCCACTTTCTGCTATTCTATTTCTCACCTCCCTTAAGATCTTTCCCTTCCCTTCTTGATCCCTTTCTGGTTTCAAGAGCCCCCCTCTCTCATCGCTCTTCCATATACAAATATAAACATACATATATACAAATATATAAAAATTTAAATTTAGGGTCCACATATGAGAAAATATTCAATATTTGTCTTTCTAAGGCTAGTTTATTTCACTCAATATAATGATCCAGTTGCATCCATTTTCCTACAAATGCCATGATTTCATTTTATTTTAGGACTTCATAAAATCCTTTGTGTACATGCATCATGTTTTCTTTATCCATTCAGATGTCGATGAACATCTAGGTTGATTCCATTTCCTGGCTTTTGGGATGTGCAAATATCTCTGTAGTGTGCTGACTCAGAGTCCTTGGGGTGCATATCCCAGTGATATAGCAGGTCCATATTACAGTTCCCATTTTTGAAGAACCTTCATACTAATTTCCACAGTGGCTGCACCAGTTTACTTTCCTACTAGCAGTGAATAAGGATGTTTTCTCCACATCCTCAACAGCATTTACTGTCATTTGTTTCCTTGTTGCTTGCTAATCTTGACTGGGGTGAGATGGAATCTCAAGGTACTTTTTTGTATTTATAATTTGTATTTCCTTGCTTGCTAAGGATGTTGAACATGTTTTCAAGCATTTACTGATTTTTATTTTTTATATGTATGCATGTTTTGCCTGCATGTATGTGAGTGTACCACATGTAGTACAATGCCCTTAGATGTCATAAGAGGGCATTGGATCTCCCAGACCCGGAGTTAAGGAAAAGCTGTGAGATGCCATGTGGGTGCTGGGAACTCAATCCTCTGCAAGAGCAGCCAGTGCTCTTAACTACTGAGCCATCTCTCCAGCCCTCAAGAATTTATTAGCCATTTGTAATTATCTTCTTGTCTATTCAGTTCCTATCTTCTGGGTATTTCTTTCCTGAGTGGGAGACGTGGTACACAGTTTCCTGCCAATACTGATCACACTTAGTACAAGCACATTTCATGTTTATGCATCACACCACCTAACCTGACCTGTCGGACACTATTCTGAAAAAAGAAAAGTGGCCCTAGAAGGAGCAAGGAGAGTTAGAGAAACTGCAGTACAAATTTCAAATAGCCTCTTATTTTTTAATGCCTGGAAGATGCTTCTTGGAAGACAATTGTATACTATACCAGCAGAGTTATGTGAGAGCTAGGGTTTACTAGTTAACCTTGGGAAAAGTTGTTCTCAAATTCATTTTGATTTACCAATTGGTACTAATGTCCTCAAATGAGGTACTAATATTGCAATTATTACTGAGTTCCTGATGGCCTCAAGAAGGCTCACACTTTATTAGAGTTTATATATAAGTACTAATTCATGTTATCTGTATTACTAGCTTGATGATTAATATCTTAGTATCTTTCATTAATAGAAACTATAAAGGTAATTATAGTTGCTTGTAAAAGATTATCAATACAGCCAAAAGTAAAATTTTAGAACTAGTTTCTTTTGCAAGAAAAGGGATCTTTTTGAACTACTTTCCTGCATGCTAATTCTAATAACATAAAGAAAATAGCAATACTGAGGGTGAGGCAGGAAGATCTCAAATTTGAGGCCAGACTGAATTATGAAGTGAGAACCTGTCTCAAACAACAACATCAACGACTACCCTCCCTACAAACAATGTCCACAAAATAATTAAAATAAGACATTCATGTAAGTAAGCCTTCTGGAAGCCATTTTCTTAATAATAAGAATGACCAAAATGCTGAGTATAGAATACAGATGTATTAAAATAGACAGACAGGGGGCTGGAGAGATAGCATAGTGGTTAAGAGCACTGACTGCTCTTGCAGAGGACCCGGGTTCCATCCCCAGCACCCACATGGCGGCTAAGAACCATCTGTAACTCCAATTCTAGGAGAACTCCAGTTCCAGGGGAATCTGAGACCCTCTTCTGACCTCTGTGGCATTGCACGACACGGGTACACAGACCTACATGCAGACAGTACATTCATACACATACAAAAATAAATAAAATTAAAAAAAATTAAAATAGACAGACAGACAGATAGGTCTTCTCATCACATAGCTTAGGTTGGCCTAGAATTCACTTTGTATCCCAGACTAGCTTTGAACTTTCAATTCTCTGACCTCAGTTTCCCAAATACACCATCATTTCTGGCTCACTTACATGATGCTTTAAAAATACGCCCTTGACCAGGTGTGGTGGCCCATGCCTTTAATCCTAGCACTCGGGAGGCAGAGAATCTTTGTGAGTTGATGGCCAGCCTGGTCTACAGAGTGAGTTCTAGGACAGCTGGGGCTACAGGGAGACCCTGTGTCGAAAATACCAAAAAAAAAAAAAAATACAAATCTTTGGGGCTGGAGAGATGGTTCAGTGGTTAAGGTCAATGACTGCTCTTGCAGAGGATCCAGGTTTGATTCCTAGCACCCACATGGTGGCTAACAACCATTGAAACTCCAGTGTCAGGGCATCCAATGCCTTCTTCTGACCTCCATGGGCATTGCATGACACAAGTGCACTTATATACATGCAGGCAACACATTCATATACACATAAAATATATAAAAACCTTTATGAGACTCTAAACTGGTCACAAAAAGATTAATGACAGATGATAAAACATTAACTTTATGTTTATACATTAGTACTAGAGAGTTCCCAGACATTGTATTGAAACTGTGGTTTCAGTCTGTGAACAAGGAAATACATAAACTTTTAACTGGACAGAGAATGTCACGGAATGAGTTTATTCCAATGTTATGCTTGTGGTGACTCACATGAAGCAAAGAAAACATGCAAAGTCCAAAATCAATACTATGTGTCATTCTTCATTTCATGATGATAAAGTAAGTTTCGGGTGCAAGCCAGGTTCTAAGCCACAGTGCTTGGAAACAGGAAGCCTATACATGTTCTTTTGTAGGTTTTAAGAAAAAAACATTTTCTTTTTGTGTGTGTATGTGTTACTAGGGTCAATAGACTGTCAACTGTCAATTTGTTTTTAGCATCTATTATTTTCTCTTACATTATTCTTTTGTCCCAGTACAACTAGAATCACATGTCTTGAAAATCAGTACAGAAAATAATACTGGGTTGTTATTCCCCACCCCTCCTTTTACCTAATTCTACTTTTTCCCAAGAGAGCAGTTACTCTGTATATTCCTGCTGCTTCACCACTGCCTCTTTCTTTGAAATCTGGTTTTCTTATACAACTCAAGGAAATGTCTATCACTTCACCGAAGACTTGCTAGTTCTAAAATAGAGAGAGCAACTCTCATATTGCCCCGTGTCTCCATACTATGGCAGAGCCAATGCCCCACTTTCTAGAGCTCTCTGTCCCTTATTTTCATGAATTAGGTCTTTTTCTATCAATGTTCCATCAGCCTTGTGTATTGTTCTACATAGTATCTCTCAGCTTAACATACATGGTCATATATTTCGCTCCTGCCTTCTGCTCAGATAGTCAAATGGAAGGCCCAAGTGTCAGCAACAAAGGGAATAAACTGGAAATGATAGGAATATCCAAACCGAAAGAACTATTAATGTAATTTACATAATAATCACAAAAGACTATTATGCATGGTACTTAGCTTCAAATTCACAATCCTCCCATTTCCATTTCCACAGTGCTAGGGTTACATTTATGCACCAATATACAGCACTATTAAAATAATGTACTAAAGTTCTAACAACACAGAAAATACTTAGATTATAATACCAGCATAAAAGCAAGATGGGAATTATGTCTATGACTTAGTTTTCAAATATATGAGGCATGGATGGGAAGAAGCTGGGAAATGATATTTCAAATGCTTCCAGCCATCATCACTGATGGATAACATTTTTCTTCTTTATAATTTTACATATTTTCCAAATTTTCTGTGCTATCATTTTATAATTTTAGAATCAGAAAAATAGTAGTTAAGATCATATTTCCTACAGAATAAAACCATTTGATGATTTTATTTATCATTTGATGGCATCCAAGGAAAATCTGGCCCCCAAATGTCCTTCTAGTCCTGTCTCTCACCAAGCCCCAAGTACCCCCATGTTCTCTATAATGGATACCTGTGAGGCTAAGTCTGTTGAAAAAGGACCTTTTAACTGTAAACATCTTGGATCCCTAAACTCTAATACAGAGCTATAGGGCAATGCTCCAAATTTCCTAAAAAAGGTATTCTTTTATTCAATCCATAATAAATATTATTGGTAGCTATAATAAACATAAAACTCACTGGCTAAAATGACACACTCTTGATTATAAACGGATATAAATATTTAAAGGTTTTATTGTTATTTTTTTGATACAGGGTCTCCCTGTAGTCCCAGCTGGCCTGAAGTTGCTATGTAGAACAAGATGAGCTTGATCTCATAGAGCTCTACCTCCCCGTTTCCAGAGTGCTGGGATTAAAGGCATGCACCACCACATCTGGTGTATTAAGAATTCTACCCTCCCCCCCCCGCTTCAGGACAGTCAGAGCTACAGGGAGACCCTGTCTCAAAAAGACCAAAAAAAAAAAAGAATTCTACCCCC
>VZQC01003940.1:58263-81896 GCA_009823505.1 Rhizomys pruinosus | reverse complement strand
CAAACTTGACCTGATAGGCCTTAATATATGTGACAGAATACATGAAGCCTGATGCTCGTGGTGAGAGTATAAGAGAAGTGCAGATGAAGAGGGGCTCTAACTAGAACCAAAATAGATTGTAGGAAATTACAAAAAATGCAATTAAAAAAAAAAAAGAAAAAAAAAAAGAGGATAGAGTTTGAGGCCAGCGTGGGTTACATGAGACTCTGTCTTAAACAATCAAAACAGGGGCTGGATAGATGGCCTAGCGGTTAAGAGCGCCGGCCTCTCTTACAGAGGACCCGGGTTTGATCCCCAGCACCCATATGGCGGCCGAGAACGGTCTGAAACTCCAATTCCAGGAGAACTCCAGTTCCATGGGAATCCAACATCCTCTTCTGACCTCCACGGATTGCACGACACAGGTGCACAAACTTGCATGCAGACAGTACATTTATACGCATACAGAAATAAATAAAAATTTAAAAAATCAAAACAAACAAAAAAATAAAAACAGTATTCCACTCTCTGACGACATACAGCCCCTACCCTTGCTCCAACTCGAGCATCACACTTCATTCCTCCTTGGACATCACTGAAGCCTTTCCGTAGTTCCTGATTTATCTTCCTGGCCTGGCTTCCTTCCTTATAAAATCTGAAGGCTTGCCTAACTACCTTGCCTTCTTAGCTTTTTCTTCCACCTAAAAACTAGACTTGAATAAATCCTACCCTTACTTTCTCCCAACCTTATATGCACTGCTGGAGAAAATTGCACAAATATGCATGTTGCTATTACTGAAATTCACGTTTTTAAATTTCAGTAGGGCCTTTGGACTCATTTTTTTGTCAGTTTTCTCTCCCATTCCTTGAGGAAACTCTCTGACCCTTTATCATCATTATATTTTATATCTATCATCCATCCGTCCATCTGTCCATCTTTCCGTCCACCCGCCTGCCTGCCTGCCCGCCTGCCTGCCTTCCTGTATCTTTTCTTTTTTGTTTTTGCTTTGAGACAAGGTCTCACTATATATTCCAGATTAGTCTCAAACTGGTAATTCCTCTGTTTCTGCTGTACAAGTGCTAGGATTTCATGGATGCACCACTACATGCTGCTACCTTTCTTGACTGCTACAGAGAAAACCAAGCTTCTGGTAAGCAGGTAAACATTCTCTTCAATATCAGCCCGAAGCTAACCTACTGCCTTCCACAAGTCATACCTCTGCTTCTGACTCCCTGGACCGAAGAAGTCACCTCAAATCCATACTTCCCTCCCCCTCTTCACGTGGCAGCAGTACACACCACTGCACAGTGAGTCAACATACCATGCTGGGCCATTCGGCCACTCTTTGGTCATTGTTTCCTCTCCCAGTGGGACTTTAAGAAAAACTTTAAAATACTAGTTGTGATAGTGCATGCTTGTAATCCCAGCATAGGGAGGTGAAGGCCCAAAGGATCCAAAGTTCAAGGTGTTTTCTGGCTACATAGGGAAGCTATCCTGGGCTACATAAAACTTTCTCTCAGAAGAAAGGAAGGGAGAAAAGGAAGGAAAGAAGGAAAGGAGGGAAAGAGAGAAACAAAGAAGAGGAAGAAAGAAAAAAGAAAAAGGAGGGACTGGAGAGATGGCTTAGCAATTAAGAGTGCCGGCTGCTTTTGTAGAGGACCCTGGTTTGGTTCCCAGCATCCACATGGTGGCTAATAACTGTCAGTAACCCCAACTCCGGGAGAGCTGACGCCCTTTTCTAGCCTCTGCAGGTTTTGCATGATTTGGTTCACTTACAAACAGGCAGACAAACCACTCATACACATAAAACAAAATAAATAAATGAATAAATAGAAAAAGATAAAAACTTTGCTAAGCATCTTTCTCCCATGCCAATCCCTGTGGCTCCTCTACCTCACTCCCCAGAGTTTTTCCTCCTCCCTACCTTTTCTTTAAAAAAATAAAGTTTGACCATGGGAAGGGAAAACCCCAGTGTGGAGCACAAGGGCAGAACTAATGGTGGTTTGGGCTTGCCAAGGAGGAGACTTCAAACATGACATCTTTCAGCCTAATAAAGAAAAAAAATCATAAGCTGAAGATGCTCAAGCCTATGATATATGTGGCATGCATATGTGCATATTTTGGAGTGATGCAAATTGGAAGGAACAGCAATAACAACAACAACAACAGAAAGACTGCGTCCAAGAACTGACTGAAACAGTGAACTTCTGCTCAAAACAGTAAACTTCTACGTCAAGAATTTTGAGAGAGACTGAGGAAAAGATGAAAAACATTTTTGGCAGAACGCATGAGCTCTGGTGGGGTGGGGGAGCAAAAGGGGAGACAGGTCTAGATTCAATTTGTGATTCTGTATGAAATGCACAGAACTTCAATAAAAAAACTGGCTTTGAAAAAATAATAAAAGAAACTTTGAGGAAAACAAAAACAAACAAAATGTTTATTTTTAATTTATGTGCATGAGTGTTATGCCTACACTTATGTAAGTGTACCTGTGTTATGCAGAGCCTGAAGAAGACAAAAGAAGAAATCAGATCCCCAGGAACTGGAGTTAGGGACAGTTGTTAGCTACCACGTGGGTGCTGGGATTCAAACCTGGGTCTTCTAGAAAGAAGAGCAGCAAGCGCTCTGAGCCCTGCGCTGTCTCTTTAGCCCCTTCTCTCTACCTTTCCTTTTATTTATTTTTTTTAATTTTTTTTTTTTTGTATTTTTGAGATAATGTCTCCCTTTTAGTCCCAGCTGGCCTGGAGCTCACTCTGTAGACCAGGCTGGCCTTGAACTCACAGAGATCCACCTGCCTCTGTCTCCCGAGTGCTGGGATTAAAGGCGTTCGCCACCATGCCCAGTTCCTTATATTTATTTTTATGTCTGCAAATTTTACATTGCATGTTAGTGTAATTAATGTAGTTAAAAGACAAATTTTGTGCACGCAGAATGAAGAAACAAGAATTTTAAGAATCTTGTGATAAGATATCAGAGTGGGATGGCAAGGAAAGTTTTTCATTTGTACAACAAATAACCAACATATTAAGGGCATAGTCTATATACTGAGGGTTAGAGAGAAAAAGAAGGGGGTTGTCAGCTGGGATAGGTTTGGGTATAAAACTGTGGAGCCATTACATTAGCTCTAGATCTTGAAGAATGCTTGGAATTTGGATCAACTGAAAGAAAGATGAAGAAGTAGGAATAGGACATCAAAACGTGTACATATTTGGTTAATATGGGCTGAAAAGGGTGGTTTAGGAAGAGGGGTATTAGGGGACAAAATTGAAAGCTTAATGATAAGACTCTTTTTTATTATTTTTTATGTGTATGAGTATACTGTCTGCACGTAGGTCTGTGCACCCTTGTTGTGCAATGCCATAGAGCTCAGAAGAGGGCATCGGATTCCCCTGGAATTTTAGCCATCATGTGGGTGCTGGGAATCGAACCCGGGTCCTCTGCAAGAGCAGTTGGCACTCTTAACCGCTGAGCCATCTCTCCAGTCCTAATGATAGACTCTTGGAGCTGCAAAAGGCTTAAGAAACATTGAGTTATCTGGGGTGGTGGCACAGGCCTTTAATCCCAGCACTCAGGAGGCAGAGGCAGGTGGATCTCTGTGAGTTCAAGACCAGTCTTGTCTACATAGTTCTAAGACAGTAGGGGCTAAAGGGAGACCCTGTCTCAAAAATACCAAAAAAAAAAAAAAATCATTGAATTGGCAAGAATATCATTTTAACAAATGCACAAGACCATTTAACTGTTAGCAGCACTGAGGTAACTTTTTACTATTGGTCTCTTTTATGTTGAACATAATTTCTCATCACTAAAAAAAAAATCAGTTATTATGGAAGCCTAATTATTACTTGATATCCATCCTTGTACTTATTTATTTTTTACTAGGTTCAGGGATATAACCAGAAAAGATGATAATTATTTTTTAAAATATTATACCCCCCCCCAAAAAATGCCGGGCGTGGTGGCGCACGCCTTTAATCCTAGCACTTGGGAGGCAGAGGCAGGCGGATCTTTGTGAGTTCAAGGCCAGCCTGGTTCACAGAGAGAGTTCCAGGCTAGCTGGGGCTACAGGGAGACCCTGTCTCGAAAAGACCAAAAAATAAATATTTTATTTATTATTTTTATTTTATGTGTATGACTATTTGCCTGCATGTAGGTAGATCCACCTGTGTTGTGCAGTGCCCGCAGAGGTCAGAAACAGTTCAGAATTGAACCTGGGTCCTCTGCGAGAGTAGCCAGTGCTCTTAACTGATGAGCCATCTCTCCTGCTTCAAATTGACTTTTTTTTTTTTTTTGTCTTTTTTTGAGGCAGGGACTTGCTGTAACTGAAGCTGTCCTGGAACTCACTATGTAGACCAGGCTGGCCTTGAACTCACAGAGATCCGCCTGCCTCTGCCTCCTGAGTGCAGGGATTAAAAGTGAGTGCCGCCACACCCAGCTAACATTTCTTAACTTTCCTTGCAAGGGGGGGGGGCAATGAGCCAAGAGGACCTCTCCTTCTCCTTTCCTCATTCCCAATGGCTAGAATTCAGAAGTGGGGTTAGTCATGTAGTCCCTGTGGATGAGAACAATACACAGAGAGCAGCACAATATAGAAGGGTCTAGGCACTTGACTACTTGACTGGTCAGAACTAAGAAAGCAGGTCAGCTTTGTATGAGAAAGAAAGAAATTTTGGTTTTGTTTAAACTGCTTATTCTTGAAAAAAGAAATGTGTCAGCTGGGTGTGGTGGTGCATGCCTTTAATCCCAGCACTCAGGGAGGCAGAGGCAGGCAGATCTCTGTGAGTTCAAGGCCAGCCTGGTCTACAGGGAACACTGTCTCCAAAACAACACAAACACACACACACACACACACACACAAACACACACAAAAGAAATGTGTTTCAGCACCTGACATATCTCCCAATCCCAGGGGAACAGCATAGATTTCCCATTTCCATTCAAGATATTTTGTAAGACATCTTTAGGAAGAGAGGGATAAGGCGCTGCTGTCGAAGACCTGATGTAAACATGGGAGAAGATGTATTTGAGACCACCATACTTGCAAATGTACAGATGGGTCTCTGGAATACAGAGAGTGTTACCAAGGCCACTAAACCAATAAAGCAAAATATAAGGTGATCCTTGAGTCAGCAAGAAGACTCCTCCATCAGCACCAGTACAACTCACACTGCCATGGAAATACTGGCAGTGATGCAGCCATATGCACTTATATCCCAAATCTAATTGGCTATTGGCTCCTTACTTGGAGGAAAACCACGGCTGTGCACAAGCTTACATCCTCTAGTTGGTTGGAGATGTTACTAAGCCACAGTAAGACCCTGTTCATATGTTAAACAGAAAAAAAATGTAAATTCATGGATTAACATTACCATCCAAAAACATGTGCCTATACCGTAGAAGTACACCTATATAACCATTGTACTGTTTATATACCTAATATCTTAATTGCTTGTGCTCCTTATGGATGAAAGGTATTCTGTGCAACCCATGAAAGGAAACAGCCAAAATTGACCAGAGCCAAGACAAACAAAGCTCCAGAGAAAGTAGATTGTTTTGCTTCTCATCACCTGTTGCCCCTTTTCTAAGCCTAGGGAACAATCCGCGGAAGAGGTGCATGGTAGAATGTAAGGGCTGCGATTGGGGTGCATGGTGAAAACTACACAATAAGTCTGGACACATCTGATCAACCTTGATTGAACATCAAGCCCCCCCCTGCTGGATGGTGGGGACCCATTGGGTTGTGTGGTTTTGGGCAACCAACGCTCTGCAAATTGGTTTTACATGAAGGATGCTTGTACTCATAAATTATTAATTAATGTTAAAAAATGAAAAAAAAAAAACAGAGAAAGATGCAGGAAAGTTACGGCAGAATGCATGATCTGGGATGGGGTGGGGTGGGGTGGGGGGAAGGGAAAGGGAAATATGCCTGAACTGAATTGGAAAATGACGTATGAAATACACAAAGCATCAATAAAAAATGAAAATTAAAAAACAAAACAAAACAAAAAACCTAGGCCACGTTGATTGGTTATACATGTTTGGAAAAAAACTAAAAAGATGACACTTGGGGATTAATCTCTGTTAAAAGTACTTTTATAGATCAATATTTAGGAAATAGCATCATAGAAATATGCATGACATAGGGAAAAATTTTGGAAGAAAATACTGTGAACACTTGAAAAAAATTATGAATGTGTTAAATTTAAAAACTGGCCAAGATAACTAACCATATTCTTAGAAGAAATGCACTTTTTATATTCAAAATGAAGAAAAAATTATTACACACTATGTTAATTATAAAATGACAAAATCATACATTGTAAGATTTGTAAATCTGTTTATTATAAATTTACATACTCAGAAAAAAAACAAAGAGAGGGTAAAATATATAAATATAAGTATACTATTTTAATAATTCAAGATATTATCTCTCAAGACTAACCTAAGTCCTTAGTTATTAACACTATTCCAGACTCCTCAGATGGCCCCAGTTCTGGTCAGGGTAAAGAATTATTTTTATACTAATGCACAGTTGACAAATAACAACTATATACATTTACAGTGTAAAATGATGCTTTGACATAAGTATACATTGTAAAATAGTGAAAGAAAGCTAAATTTAATCCTCAGACTTTCTTTGTTAGAACATTTATAACCTTTCTTAGCAATTTTCAAGCGTACAATACAATAAGTATAGTCATTATGGTGTACAAGGGATCTCTGAAAGTCCTTCATCCTGTCAGACAGAAACTACTTCCCTGGACTACGCAGTTCTCCACCCCACCTCCAGCCCCTGGCAACCACCACTCTCTGCTTCCAAGAATTCACCTTTTCTAGCCCACGTATAAATGAGATCATGCAGTATTTGTCCTTCTGGGCTTGGCTGTCCTCATTAGCATAACTCCCCCTAGGTTTCTCTTCTTTTTAAGACTGAATAATAACCCACTCGAGAGGGCGGGACCCGGGCGCTGGGCCAGAGGGTCCTGAGAGTCCGGCGGCCAGGGCGGCTGCGCCTTTGGGCAGGATACCCAGAAGCCACCTGGGCGAGTAGCTTGGGTTGCTGGGGCCTTGAGGGCGGGACCCGGGCGCTGGGCCAGAGGGTCCGGAGAGTCCGGCGGCCAGGGCGGCTGCGCCTTTGAGCAGGATACCCAGAAGCCACCTGGGCGAGTAGCTTGGGTTGCTGGGGCCTTGAGGGCGGGACCCGGGCGCTGGGCCAGAGGGTCCGGAGNAGCTGTCCTGGAACTCACTTTGTAGACCAGGCTGGCCTTGAACTCACAAAGATCCGCCTGCCTCTGCCTCCCAAGTGCTAGGATTAAAGGCGTGCGCCACCACGCCCGGCTGGTTTCTCTTCTTTTTAAGACTGAATAATAACCCACTGGATAGTCACTTTTTTCCTTTAATCTAGTCACCCATTTATAGACACTTGGATTTTGAGTACAGATATTTCTTCAACATACTGATTTCATTACCTTGAGGGATTGCTGGATTCAGCGTATAAAGAATTTGTGCCATGCAATCAAATAATACTTTTTAATATTGGTTATTTCTGATATTTGCTACTTACTAGTAATTTTTCATTTTAATATTCAATGAAGGGAAAGTTGGAAATATATCAAAAACCTTAAAAATATGCATAACTTAATAACTTCGCTTCTTTCTTTTTCCCCTCATTTTGAGACAGGGTCTTTCTGTAGCCCCAGTTGGCCTGGAACTTACTATGTAGAACAGGCTGGCCTTGAACTCACAGAGATCCACCTGCCTCTGCCTCCTGAGTGCTGGGATTAAAGGCATGCGCCACCATGCCCGGCAATAACTTCATTTCTAAGTATCAATCCTAAATAGTAACAGGTGTATACTATATTTGGTTACAAAGATGTTTGCTGTAGTAAAATTATTAATAAAAAGGGAAGGATTTAAATTACTTCAAAAGGGGTTTAGTTCAATAATAAATCATGGGGGGCTGGAGAGATGGCTCAGCGGTTAAGAACACCAACTGCTCTTGCAGAGGATCCGGGTTCGATTCCCAGCACTCACATGGCGGCTAAGCACCGTCTTTAACTCCAGTTCCAGGGGAATCCGATGCCCTCTTCTGATGTCCTCGGCATTGCACGACACAGGTGCACCAACCTACATGCAGACAGTACACTCATACACATGAAAAAATAAATAAATAAAAAATAAAAAAATAAATCATGGGAATTAAGAGAACCAAATATGAATCTATTTAAAATATTTTGTACATGAAATAATATTATAGAGGATTAACTGCAAAATATATTTTAAACAGCATGATCACATATCGGTTTAAGAAGATCAGTGGTTATTATGTGGGGGGAGGGTATGTATGCATGTATATGTAGGGGACCAAGAAGGGCTCCCAGATTAGGTATCAAAATATTAATAATAGTGGTTGGTCTGGGTGGTTTATTTATGGTTAATATTTGTTGGTTTTGCTTTTCTAAGTTTTAACACATGAATACTTCTTTCTTATTTTTGCCATAAGAAGTAGTACACAATGTGCATTGAATTAAATTCTTGAAAACAAAGATGTTCTCTGGCAAAAAGTAAAAGAAGAAATTCTTTCAGCTTGTTTACACAGCAAAAGATCCAATACACAGATGTGCTCATTTGCTTCCCGGATACTCCCTGAATTCACATGTGTTTTTTCCACAAGCTCTTGTGAAATTTGGAAACTATTTAACTACCAACACACACACACACACACACATATATTACATAGACATGTACACACAAAGATGAACACAATAAGGTAAACTAATCATAAGGTTTGATGGAAAGTTTTCCTCCTATTACTCCTTTATTTAAGCATACCAGAATTAAACTTGTCATGACAGCCCCAATAAGCCTTAAAACTGATTTAAACGTTTTACTAAGGGAGAGTTCTGGAGAGATTAGAATAATACAATGCCCCATCTTCCCTCAAAAGGTCTTCCAAATATTTTATTAGGTCTTCAAAAATATTTTATTAGGCAGCCATCTGGCTTCAGTTGGTAGGCCACTATAATGGTACAATATATTTTCCAAATGTTTTATTAATTATGGTAAGACCTGACCATTTTTAGTATCAGTTACTACAAATAAAACCTTTATATATATATATATATTTTTTTTTTCCAACTTCTTCACTGATTAAACCTTCCCAGGAGAAACTAGATCCTTCTAAAATTCATTTTTACTAATCATCTATACAGAAGCAAAACACTGTAGGGAAATTCTAATGAGAAACAAATAGGCTTGTATGGCTGCAAAAGGCCACAATCTAAGAAGTCCACATACCAAACAAATGTGTCATTAATTGATTTCCAGGCTCGCTGTCACTCAAATGTAGTATGTTAAGCATACTACATCTTCGTATCCTCTACAGCCATATATAACATTTCCTCAAACAAACCAAATGGAACATTTTCTCAACTTCTGTCATAGCATAAGGCATCAGCCACTGCATCATCACCAATTACTAGCATGAGAAATCTGCTGTTCAGGTTCTCACTAGTCCCCGCCCAGCTTGTTTTCACCCCCTCATTTGTGTCCCCATCTCTTATCTGTCTATTTACCACTTGATTCCAAACACCACCAGGCTGCCAGCCAGCTCAAATTCCACTTTAATCACATTACACTTAGTTCAAGAAACCTGGATTGAATTTTACCCTTTGAGCAGTGGAAAGCAAACTCTCTCTCTTGAGTCATTCAAAGCCCTTTTCTAATGCTATCTCCTGCTTCTGTTCCTGTGAACTCTGCCATCAGGCTGATCTAGCACCAATTCTATTAATGGCTTGCTCAAGCTGTCCTCCCACCTCACTTTCTTCTCAATGCAAATTCATCCTCTCAGCATGTTCAAGGGAAATGATAATACCAATTTCTTTACCCATCATGGCTGTAAACAAAGTCTTTTCTTTTTCAATACTCACATACTGCCCGACTCACTGATGAGGCAGCAAGTTGGATATCTCCTTCAGTGTAGCAATTAGACATCTATGATTGAATTTTATTAAGTACAGGCAATTCCCCTGGGGACCCTTATATTTGTTTGGCTTCTCACAGTATTGGACAGAGAGCTAGAACTCTGGTAATTGCTTAAATGATATTTGGTGAGCCATGAATCATCTGCACGTGTAGTTTTTGTATAAAAGCCAAGTTTTTGGGTTTTGTTTTTTTGTGTGTGTGTATGTATGTATGTATGTATGTATGATGTATGTAATTTTCTGTGTATCACTAAGACTTTTATCTAACATAAACCTTATTTTGCATGGACTCTCTAAGATCATGCCTGGGGGTCTGGTGATTCTTAGGAGAATACCTCAGACTCAGCATGGGGCTGTACTTAAAAATCAAGAGATCACAGTGGAAGGACACAAAGTGGAATCCGCACACAGTGCCTCTAGCAGCTAACGTGGCAATGTGCTGCGGCCACTCAGGCTCCTGCCCTCTTCTTAGTACAACCCAGATTTCAGACTCCCAGAAGGTTTAGCACGAACCACATGGCTTCTACAAACAGTATAGACACAGTAAACCACTGCCATTCAGGTAAGCAAATCATAACACTAGTCAAAGGAGTCTTGGAAGCAGGCCTTTTATATATATATAATATATACTATATATATATATATATTATCTATATGTATATATTTATTAATGCTCTTATTGATTGTTTTGTGTATTTCAGACATCATTTCTCAGTTCAGTTTAGACATATTCCCCTTTCCCTTCCTCCCACCCCAGATCATGCATGCTGCCATAACTATCCTGGAAGCAGGCCTTTCTGAGGACACCAGTCTTGAGCCTGCTCTTACGTGGAAGCCATTTCATATTGTTATGGGAGAAATATTAGTGTTAAACACTTCTGATTCCCTAGAGCAATTATAAAAATTAAAATCTAGCCTTCAGAGACGTGTTGTTCCTTAGACTAGCACTTGCTATTCAAGTTACATGATTGGGGGGGGGAGTTCTTCTTTGAGACAGGGTCTCCCTGTAGCCCCAGCTGGCCTGGAACTCATTATGTAGACCAGGCTGGCCTTAAACTCACAGAGATCCGCCTGCCTCTGCCTCCCAAGTGCAGGGTAGTAATACTACACCTGGCTCCAAGTTACATGATTTTGATTTTTCAGGTTTCCTTTTTCTCCTTGCAAAGTGAGGTATCTCTTTTTTGTTGAGAGAGAGAGAGAGAGAGAGAGAGAGAGAGAGAGAGAGAGAGAGAGAGAATGTAAGATAGTCTTATAGTCCAGGCTGGCCTTTTAACCCTTCACTTTCCACCTCCATCTCTCAAGTGCTGGGCTCAAACTCACAGAGATCTACCTGCCTCTGCCTCCTGAGTGCTGGGGTTAAAGGCATGTATCACCATGCCACCTCAAGGTATCTTTCTTAAACTAACATTTTTGTAGTTGTTACGGCAAGGGAATTAATAGAACATTTAAGCAAACATACCTTCTTCAGTGAGTTCCTTGCTTCTTTCTCCTCTGTCAAGCGCATGCCAAAGCACTGTTAGTGCTTTGTCCTACTAAATCCTCAAGACAACCTCAAATCAGCCATGACTGTCTCAGCTTTATAGATCAGCTGGGAAGACCTAAGTAAGCCCACTCAGGTTTGCCATGGTGGAACTGAGATTTAAGCTTAGACCCATTTCATTTTATGCCTGTGCTCTTAGCTTTACAGTAACTCTCTACCCAACTTAAAAGCACATATCCCTCATTAAAAATAACTTCTCTTAAGCTACATGGCTTTTGTTTTTCTTTTGGCTAGAATGAGTACTAGTAACCTTATTTCTCTAGATAAAGCCAGGTTTTAGGAGAAAGGGTGTGTTATTTGGCTTTTGTCCTGCAGAGGACAAATCAAATTATAGCCCTGGTACCTAAAACTGTTAGGAAGCTGTTAATTCAGAAACTCAACACCACACACCACTGCTGTTCCTTCATCTGGCATCATCCTGTTTGAAACTAGACTTGTACCAGATCTGGCACTACGTTATGAGCTAGGAAGGGACCTTGGGAAACTGCACTTCTTAAGACTTCATTTAGTTACTTGGAAAATGAGACTCTCCACCTCACTCCCTCACTTTGAGACATAAGATAGTAAGTTTAAAATGGCTGGGCGTGGTGGCGCACGCCTTTAATCCTAGCCCTCGGGAGGCAGAGGCAGGCGGATCTTTGTGAATTCAAGGCCAGCCTGGTCTACAGAGTGAGTTCCAGGACAGGTGGGGCTACAAGGAGACCCTGTCTCAAAAAGACCAAAAAAAAAAAGAAAAAAAAAAGACTGCTTTTGATGACTAAATAATTGATCTGGGAGAAGCAAGACCAATGAACAGCCCGGGAGAGAAAGGAGGTAGTAGACCCGCGTTCTGACCAGCAGGTGTCACCACTGGGCCAGAAGCCCAGGCCCAACTGCTCCAGGTGGGGACTGAAAACCCTGTGGCTAAAGTCTGCTAGGCCTCAGAGTAAGGTTGTCAATTTCTCAGATGTGACATTCAGGTTGACTTAGGCTTTTCTATCCCAAGAACTAATACAGTATGTGCCCCTCCAGAACCTTCCAATTCATTATTCTCTTACAGGAGTGTAATCAATCAACTGAATACCTACAGATTTGTCAGGATGGCTTAATATTAAAAACTGTCCTCAGAGGATTTTTGTGAATTTTAATTTTGAGAATCAATAGCTCTTCATACATCTGTTGGTCTAGCCAACTAAGCATTTTCTGGCTTCCACAGGCTTCATTATTATTACAGTGGACAATTTTCCGGCTCCCATCCTATACAATCCATTGGCATTATTTTAGCATAAAAATTAAGTCTAAAATTAGCAGGATATACAGAAGAAATAAATATTGGTTATCAACACTTCTCCTTGACTTCAAGAACTTAAAGTTTTCATTCAGAACCTTCTTCAAATGTTCTATTTTCCTGTAGAGAAAAATATATAAGGGCAAACCTGTCAAATTGTGAACAGCCCTTAAATTACCCAAGGAACCAATCCGACTGTACCCGGCTGCATTCTCAGAGTGTCCAGGAGCTCATTTCAAAATGAGGGCAGAGGGGCTGGAGAGATGGCCTAGCGGTTAAGAGCATTGACTGCTCTTGCAGAGGACCCGGGTTCGATCTCCAGCACCCACATGGCGGCTGAGAACCGTCTGTAACTCCAATTCCAGGAGAACTCCAGTTCCAGGGGAATCTGAGACCCTCTTCTGACCTCCACGGCATTGCACGACACGGGTGCACAGACCTACATGCAGACAGTACATTCATACAAATAAATAAATAAATAAATAAATAAATAAATAAATAAATAAATAAATAAATAAATAAACAAACCAAAAAAACAAAATGAGGGCAGAGCCTGGGTGCTGCTGGATCTAAGTCTTCCCCTCCTGAGACCCACTAGTGGTGACTTGAAGATGGCTAACTTACAGTATCCTCGCGTTAACTGGAGACAGCTCTAAGTGTAGGCACAGATTGCTGGTCTGCAGGAATAGACGGCTCAAGTCAAGCCAGGCCAGGCCTACCCCAGCCCTGTCCTGGGGACTTATGTCAAGGCAGAGTCACCAGAGGGCAGGCATTTGTCAACGACAGGGGGTTCCAAGCGGGCGTTCTTGGATCTGGAACAGTTTGGGTCATTTTTGCATTTACATGCTCTAAGTTCTACCTTGTATTTGACAAATATGGGAATGTCTTAAGAGAAACCAGAAGCATCCTCTCCCTCTGAGCCATCATCATTCCCATTCACAGGAGGAAAGGGCAGACACCAAGGGACCATCTGGAGCAGGAGCGCAGAGCCCAGGCCAGCACGATGAACCTATAGCGAAGCACTTCGTGCTGATCAATGTTCCGGACTGATTTCAGACTCGTCCCTGGAGGACGACGAGCTCACGGGGCTGGCAGGTCGCCTGCAGCAAAGGACCAACGAGGAAAGGGATGCTGGCCATGCAACAAGCCCCCGCGCGGGAGCAGAGCCCGAGAGCGCGTTACCTGGAGGACTCGGCGGTGAAGCTGCCGCCGTCCAGCAGCCGCATCTTGCAGAAGAGGACCCCGTTGACGAAGGGCACGGAGGAGAGCTCCTCCAGCTCGAAGTCCACCTTAAACTTAAACTTCTTTTTCTTCATCATCGTGAGGGCCAGGCGCCGGCGAGCGGACTGCACCGACTGGCGCCGCCGCCTCAGCTCGGCCGAGTCCCGAATCCGCCCAGCCCCATGGCCCGGGCCTCCAGCGGCGTGCGGGGGCGCGGCCGGGGGGCGCCGCGGGCCTCCAGGAGCCGGGGCCGCCGGTCGCCGCAGCCCGGGCCGGAGCGAGCCGGCGGCTGCAGCGCGGACCCCGGCCGTCCGCGGGGAGCGGTCGCGCTGCAGTTCGGCCGGAGAGTGGACGCCCTGGCTGTGCCGCGGCAGCGGGTCTGCCGGAGCAGGGAGAGGCTCAGCGGGTAGAAGGCTGGCCGCCGCCTCCGGCTCCGGGGCGCCCCCAGCGGCTGCGGTCTGCAGCGCACCCGGGCGCGGAAGCTAGTCGCGGGCGGAGGGCGGGGAAATTCCGGGCGGGCGCGCTCCTCGCCCCGGGAGACTCAGCACGGCAGTTAGCGCGTCACGCCTCCCCGGGGTTAAAAAAAGACAAACCCAGCCGAAAAAGCTTCCTTCTGCAGCTTCCTCTGCGCCTTTCCTTTCTGGGTTTGCACCGCCTCTTTGCTTCCCCTCCCCCTCAGTGATTTCTTGGCCTGAGTTTGAGGATGAATAGGGCAAACAGAATCCCCAAACTAAAATTTCCTGTAGGGAGTCTAAATTCACTAGCCCTCAAGTATAATATAACGGTGAAGTAGGAGAAAGGAAAGGATTAAAATGTGTTGTGGAGCTACCCACGGCCCAACACAGGGCTGCTATGTGTTTCCTCTTGTTGATGTTTTTCCCAATTCCTGTCACCCAGCAAAGAAAAATAGATCATAGGACCTTCCCCTTCAAAATTTGCCCATGCTTCCATGCTTATAGTCAGATTCTGAAGGCATGTTAAAAAAAGTAATTCTCCTTACCTGAAGAGTAATCGTCTGTCTTCCATAAAGCACACACAACATCTGTTGCTAAAATCTGTGACATAGACAGAGTCAGGTAATGTTTGTGCTTTTAAACTGAATTTTGTGTGGAGGGTGTGGTTTGTTTGATTTGTTTTTAGACAGAGTCATAGCACATAGTGGCCTCATTCTCTCTATATAGCCAAGAATGACACCGAACTTTTGATCCTCCTTTTAGGACAATAGGAATGTGCCAATATGCCAGGTTAATGGAGTTCTGGGGATTGAACCCAGGGCTTTGGTGCATTCTGGCAAGCACTCTACAAACGGAGCTAATCCCCAGCCTGAGATCTGGTCTTTTTTTTTTTTTTTTGTCTTTTCGAGACAGGGTCTCCCTGTAGCCCCAGCTCTCCTGGAACTCACTCTGTAGACCAGGCTGGTCTTGAACTCACAAAGATCCACCTGCCTCTGCCTCCCAAGTGCTAGGATTAAAGGTGTGTGCCACCACGGCCGGCGAGATCTGGTCTTTAATTACACCTTTCAAACGGTGTAATTAAAATATTATTTTTCCTAGATTACTCATTTATTTACATAAAATATTTTAATTGGTCAGGTGTGGTGGCACATGCCTTTAATTCCAACACTAGGAAGGCAGAGGCAGCTGGTTGTCTGTAAGACCGAGGCCAGGCTGATGAGTTTCAGGCCAGTTGGTGCTTCTGGGTGACATGTCTCAAAAAACCAGATCTATAAAATGATGGTTTAGGATATATATATATATATATATATATATATATATTCACTGGCTAGATCCAGTAATTGAAAACCGATAAACCAATAACTATCTTAAGAATTTTACTATCTTGGGCCAGCCAAGATGGTTCAGTGGGCAAAGGTGCTTGCTGTCAATCCTGACAACCTGAATTCCATCCCTGGTAACCCACATGGTGGAAAGAGAGAACCACCTGCTCCCACAAGGTGTTGTCCTCTGACCTCCACAGGCTCTCTGTGAGGCTTGGCACACCCACACAGACACATCCACATCAAATAAATAAGTAAATGAATAAATATGCAATTAAAAATTTTAAGAGAAAACTAGTATGGTGAGATATCTTGGGTAAAGCACCTGCTGTGTGATCCTGACTGCTTGAATTTCATTCAATCCAGAAGTCAAAGTAAAAGGGCAAGGAGAACCAACTCCATGAAGTTGTCCTCTGACCTCTACACATTGCCACGGTATGCACAAATCCATGCACACACATCTCACACGAACACAAACACACACACTAATAATTTTTAAATATAAGACTAAAACAAAGAAATGATAAAACCTAAATTTATTTTTTTGTTTTTTTGAGACAGGGTATTCCTGTAGTCCCAGCTGGCCTGGAACTCCATATGTAGACCAGGTTGGCCTTGAACTCACAGAGGTCTGCCTGCCTCTGCCTCTAAGTGCTGGGATTAAAGGTGTGTACCACCACACCTGTCTAAATTTTCTGAATTTTAAAGAACACCTAGGATTTGCAACAAATTAGGAGGTGGTTCAGGTGAAATAGGAGAAATAGAGACTCAGGCAGGACTTAGCATTTGGATTTGGAGATTTGGTAGTAGCAGAAGCTTGTTGCTCTCTGGGAGAGGGGGGAAAAGGGGGGGACAGTGGACTTTGAAGCTTGTGTCTTGGATAACTAGATGGACTGAGCACTGGCAGGAGAAGGCTGGGCTGGGAATGGAGGAGATAATATCTATTTTCGGGGGGCAAGGGTTAGGTCTTGTGAAAGGTTAAGGTTGAAAATGCACTTTTGGGAATTGTGGTATTCAATAATGGATGAAACCCAAAAGACGGGTAAGGAGGGGTTTCTCTGAATATTTAATGGGTAGATGGAGGAGGAGATGATTGTGAAGGGTTCTAAGAACAAGGAGCCAGAGAAAGAGGAAATCAAGAGAGCTGTCTGGGAAGTCAGCAGGAGTCTGAACCATCTAACATTAGTTATTAAGATCTACTGGGGCACTGAGTGCACAGAGACAAGATGATCCCTGGGGTGCACTGGCCAGCCATCCTTGACAAATAGGCAAGCTCTAGATTTAGTAGTGAGAGACTGTCTCAAAAAAGGTGGAGCCGGGTGTGGTAGCACACACCTTTAATTCCAGCACTCAGGAGGCAGAGGCAGGTGGAACTTTGTGAGTTCAAGGCCAGCCTGGTCTACATAGTGAGTTCCAGGACAGCTGGGGGACCTTGTCTCAAAAAGACAAAAAAAAAAAGTTTATATGTATGAGTGTATTACCTGCATGTGTGTAAGTCCATTTGTGTCATGCAGTGCCCGAGGAAGTCAGAAGAAGGTGTTAAATCCCCTGGAACTGGAGTTAGAGTTGGTTGTTAGCCGCCATGTGGGTGCTGGGAATTAAACCCCGGTCCTGTACAAGAGCTGTTGTTGCCCTTAACCACTGAGCCATCCATCTCTCCAGCCCCATATATTTTGTTTTCTTGAGACAGGGTCTCNAGAGAGAGAGAGAGAGAGAGAGAGAGAGAGAATCCTGGAGGAATGGATTGAAAAGAAGCTATAGGTGAAAGATCTAGTAGGTTATTGGTAAAATAAGATTAAAATAATCTAAGCAGTGGGAGGCAGTAATAAGGGATGGATGCCTGAGAGTGTTTTTCTGATTTTTGTCAGTGAATGAAAAAAGAGGTGACATTAGCTAGAAGAAGGGAGGCTCAAGCCTTTCCCATAGTACTCGGGAGCTATCTAGAATTTACTGTTTCCATAATGTGCCAAGCACCTTAACAGGTTCAATAGATGCAGATACAGTTTCAGATCTTACATCCTATCGGAGGACGTAGAAAACTAAGCAGACAGTTGCAATGCGATGTAACATCATGCTGTCTGAAGAGATGGTAAATGGACATTGCTGTGGGAAGATAACACTGTGTAACCAAGGTGGAAGGTTTTATGGCGGGCTTTCTAGGATCAGTGAGATTAAAGCAGAGGCCTGGAGATGAGAGTGGGGGCGGGGAGCAGTTTCCATTCTACTCTGCATGTGCAGCGGCTCAGAGGAAGACGGCCATGTTGCAGAGGGAACTGAAATTAGTTCTATCTGTCTGCAATTTAGAGTGGGATGTAGAAACAGGAGGTGTAACTTGGAGCCATCGATGCTATAAACCAGAGGATTGATATATTCTGATTTACCTTTTAAATATTTTATTTATTATTTTAGTTTTCTGTATATCAGTGTATTGCCTGTATGTATGTAGGTGGCCCCCATGTCGTGCAGTGCCTGTAGAGGTCAGAAGAAGGCTGCAAATCCCCTGGAACTGGAGTTATGGATGGTTGTTAGTTGCTCAATGCCTGGTGCTGGGAACTGAACCTGGGTCCTCTGCAAGAGCAGCCAGTGTCTCTAGCCCTCAGATTTGCATTTTATAAAGATGCTGTAGTCAAACTAGAAGAGAGCAGACAGTTTGTTATTCTTTTTCAGACTCACAGTTTGAGTATTAAACACCTGACAGGAATCAGGGTCAAGGCAGGAAACAGTCGTCATACTCTGTTCAGAGGAGGAAGGTTTCGTGAAAGGCCTCCACGCAGAGTTGAGCGGAGGGAGGCGGGGAGAGACCAGCCAGATCTCTCTCAACTACCACAATTCCCAGCTAGTGTTTCCCAAGATCCCAAACCAGCCAAAGCCTGAGGACAAAGGAGCCTGGAACGTGCACTTTTGAGAAGACAGCCACGTGGGACAAGAGGGTGAGAACAGAGCCAGGTAACCAGACAGACAGCTGCGAGCACAGACGGACAGCTGGGAGCACGCAGTCGACAGAGCCAGGACTCACAGTGAGAATCCTACAGTGGTTTCCTTGTGGATAATTAAAAAAAAAAGTTTTCTTTCAGCATTTTGGTATTTCTGAAGTTCTTGGAAAGGCTTGGGGGGTGTGAAGCTGCAGGATGTCGAGTTGAGTCACATCGCTGGGACACACGTGGCCTCTTTGGTCCTCCTTTACTTCCTGGCACATGGATATTTGCATTTCCCGGTCTACTTTGTAGGCAGGTAGGGCCAGGTGACTTGTTCTAGCCAATAATATATGAGGGCAGTGTGCCACTAGCCAGATGAGACTGTGACAGCCTGTGAGCAGTTTTCTGGACTGTCTCTTCCTGCCACAGGGAAGACCTCCTCCCATGGGGGAGACCTTGATTTAAGATAGAGTAGCCACAAAATCAAAGGAGCCCAGATCTCTGAGGAAGAGCACAGAGAACGACTGCCCACACCTACAGCAAACATTTTAGAGTGAGAAAGAAACTTGTGTTAGGTCGCTGAGGTTTTGGAGAGTGCTTGTTATAACAGCAAAAGGCTGGTTTGCTCTCGCTAGCATGTAGTTGGGACATGACCTGATGATAGATGATACTGCTACCGTCTCTCCCACCAGGAAGACCATAAGAGGAGTCTGGGTATCACATGCATGTCATCATGCCTTGATTGCAAACGGCCACAAATACAGGAAGATAGCCTGTATTTACTCACACCTGTTTTTACCTTAAGTGCATGTCTTTAGGAGGCCTTGTTGTTAGGTTATAAAAAGGCCATGCACCCCCAGCCCCCAGATGAAAAGGCACCTGAGGCTTAAGTCACTCCAGGAACATGATTTACTTCCATGTGGGACTGCCAGCGCGGCTGCCTACAGACACGTGGTGGAACAGAGCAGCATGGCAGGGCCAAAGGCAGGGGCAGGGGCAAAGGCAGGGGCAGAACGGACACTGGGGTCCACTCATTTATAGCCATGGGGCAGGGCCTCAGGTACAGGGGAAGAGATCAGAAGACTGACAGCCTCTGGAGGAAGAGGGCACCTGTGTGCCCCTTGGGATTCTGGGAAGCCCAGACCTAACACTTGTTTGAACCTATAGTTTGAATGCTGAGGGAGTCTCAGAAGTACAACTTTTAGCTTTCTAGCATCTTCAAATAGGATGGTAAATGGAAGTAACATATCTAAGCACCTCAATATCTATAATAAAAGTTCCTCAAAGATGGTGGTGGATTGGTGTGTGCGTGTGTGTGTGTGCGTGTGTGTGTGTGTGTGTGTGTAAGATCTGGTATACCTGATACTAGTACGTATTCAAGTATTCAGTAAGTATTTCTTGAAATGATCTGTTTATAGACCAGTTGTAAACTAGGCACTCACCTCTCAGGGGAACTAATAGAGTTACAACACATGTGTGAAAAACTGCTTATTGACAGTTCTCTGTAGTTCTCTATACTGATAAGGGAGGGATAGAGGTCCCCAAAAGATGGGGCAGAGGTTGTGTGTTAGTCACACTTCCTGTTACTGTGACAAATACCTGAGAGAAACAAATGTAAGAGGAGGAAAGATTTATTTTGGCTGTAGTCCATGGCGGGCTGGATGGATACCATGGTGGGGAAATGCTCCTGGTAAAGGCTGCTCACCTACAGCAGCCGAGAGCGGGCAGGCAGGAAATACCCTTCAGAGCTGCCCCACTTCTAGTGACTCATTTCCTCAGGCCAGGTCTCACCACCTAAAGTTTCACCACCTTCTAAAATAGTGCCACCAGCTGGGGGACCAAGCTGCCTGCAGAAGAGCCTGTGGGGAGCTTTTCATAGTCAAACCAATACAGGTTTGCAGAGGAAAAAGTAACTGTAGCCAAGCATCTGGAGAGAAAACTAAAAAACAACAGTGGCTCACATATGACAAGAAGAGGGCGGGGAGAAAGGTGCAAACCCTTCCCTTGAGCACACTTCCTGGAAGAGGCATACCCAATTTTTATTTAAATCCCACTGCAATGTGACAGAAATCAGCGACAACTTCAGGTCTTACAGAGCCTCCCTCAGGTGATCTTTTACTTCTAGTATCTTGTTAGCTGGATTTTGATGTCAAGGGAAACTTTGGAGGTTGTATATTAAAGATGACAAAGCCTGCTTCCCTGGGTGATTATGTAGCAAGGGATTACCCCATCACCTTTCCATCTCTGAGCAGAAACTCTTACACTGAACTGTTATGTGAGCAAGAAGCTCTTTCTTGACGAACACTTTGAAGCACCTTGGCCACAATAGCATTGTCTTAATACAAAAATTGTTGCAGCAGCAGGGTATAATTATTAAAACTGGTCAGACAGGAACAAGGAAACTGTTATCAGAGACTGAAAAATGGAACCCTTTGCAAGTGTCTTAGTCTATTTTCTGTTGGTAAAAACGTAATACACAGTTTGACTAAGTTATAAAGAAAAGAGGTTTGTTTTGGCTCATGGTTCTGGTCCAAGGTCAAATGTTGACTTAGTGCCAAAGTGCTACAGAGCATCCATCACATAGTGCAATCCAGGGAAAGAGACCTAGCCAAACTGGCTTTTATAGCAGATTCACTCTAGATAGCCCATTAACCCATAAATCCATTAATTACATGAATGAATCAATCCATTCATGAGAGAGTGCTCTAATCACCTCTTAAAGGTCCTACCTCTTAATATTTCATAACAAGGATTAGATTTCAATACAAGCTTCAGGGGTCTGAATGATTTTCAAACCAAAGCACAAAATATTTGATAAGAATTGCCTGCAATTTGAAAGGAAAATAAGGTGCTTACAAAGCTCTAGGAGAAGCTTGGAAAAATGAGAATGCTAGTAGGTTATAGTTACTGGCTGCATTTAACAAGATATTATAAATGTGAGAGGTGATAATTAGCAGGTTTCCAGGCAGGAGTGAAAAGGGAATGTAGAGAGTACTCGAAACTTGAAGCCTCAAGGGGTTGGAAAACTGGCTGTTCTATTCTTCAAAGAATGGGAAATAAGATAGAAAAAGCTTTTGAGCAACTAGGGCCCATTATGACTCAGCCATGCAGCACAGATCAGATTTAGGGTGTGGCTTCACATTAGAGTCTAATGGTCCCCAAGGAGCCACCTTAATTGAGAGGGGGAGTTATGGCAGGGAAGAAGCAAAGAAATAAATCAGGATTGAGAATATCTGTAGCAAACTTTAGAGTTACTGGCTTATGGAATTGACTGGAAGCAAACTGATGGGAAGTCCTGTTTTAAATTTTTTTGTTTATTTTTATTTTATACGTATGAGTGCATGTAAGTGCATCGTGGCAATGCCTACAGAGGCCAGAAGAGGACATCTGATCCCCTGGAACTGGAGTTACAGAGGCTTATTAGCCATCATGTGGGTACTGGGACCTGAACCTGGGTCTTCTGTGAAAGCTCCAGTGCTCTTAGCCACTGAGCCATCTCTCTGGTCCCAAGTCTTTAAAAAAATTTTTTTTTACTTATTATTTTTTTAATGTGTATGAGTGTACTGTCTGCATGTAGTTGGTGTACCTATGTCGTGCAATGCCGCAGAGGTCAGAAGAGGGTGTCAGATTCCTCTGGAACTGGAGTTATAGACAGTTCATGGGTTCCTTCTCTGAGAGTAGAAGCAACTTCTACTGCCAACACAATGCCTTCTGGCAGAATTTGGTCTTTGTGATGGGCCAATCTCTCCCATTTTCTTTCCCAATTGGAAATATTCACTGCATTAATATGCTCCTTCATTAAATATTGAGTATGGGTGGGATACCTTACTAGAGCACAGCTCAGCAGTGTCTCACCCTTGACACTGTAGACATGTTGGACTAGACCATTTGTTGGGGGCTGTCCTATGTATCACAGAATGTTCAGAAACATTCCTGTCTTCGAAGCAGTTCCCCATCTCTCAGTTGTGTCAGCCAAAAACATCTCCAGACATTGCCTAATTATCTGCTGGGGGACAAAATCACCCAGTTGAAAATAAACGGACCACAGTATGATGTGGAATTATATCTAAGCCTGATGGAGCTTCCTGGGCCTTACCTGCATGTACTGTGAACTTGAATGCAATGACTGTGTGGGACTTTAGGCTATCTCACTTGTTGAGAGAATGAGTGGATTATTTGCTTAGTAAGGAGGGTGAAATGGCCATTGATAACCAGATGGATGGACAATAGCATACAGTTCTGGGTTGTCATGAAACCTGGTGGGTTTTTTGTTTTGGCTTGGTTTTTTTGGTTGTTGGTTTTTGTTAGGTTCTCTCTGTAGCCCCTAGCTGGCCTGGAACTCACTAAGTAGACCATGCTACACAGAGATCCACCTGCTTCTGCTTCCTGAGTGCTGGGATTAAAGGCATGAGCTGCCACACCTGGAGAAACCCGTTTTCTTGAGTAGACAGTTTGACTATATTTTCCAGGTTTCTCTGCAATTAACTGCAGTTGCAAGACTGAGTTCCAGTCAATAGAATGTATGCAACATCCAGGAGTGGTCCATAAAAATCTCTTGCATGTGATCCTTTCACTCTTGGTCTATTTGATGGCTAAATGCCGATGTCAAAGATGCTGGGCATGCAGGGGACCCAAGCCCCCCCCCCAAAAGGTTAAGGATTATTGCCTGTAAACTGGGATATCTGCAAGAAAAGAGGTGGTAAGGTCCGCCCTGCTGTCAATGACCTGATGTAACCATGGGAGGATTGTATCGAGATCACACTTACAAGTATACAGTTGGTCTCTGGAATACCAGAGAGTGTTACCAAAGGCCACTGAACCAATAAACCAAATGTTGGTCTCCTTGAGTCAAGCAAAACTCCTCCACCAACATCAGCTACACCCCAATTGCTTGGAGATACTGTGCAGCAGTGGCAGCCATATGTCTGTATATCCCAACTTTATTTGATTATT
>VZQC01003940.1:25953-53849 GCA_009823505.1 Rhizomys pruinosus | reverse complement strand
TAGAGGATGTAAGCTTGTGGCATCAGCCATGGGTCATTCCTCCAAGGAGAGAGCCAATAGCCAATTAGATTTGGGATATACAGGCATATGGCTGCCTCTGCTGCACAGTATTTCCAGGCAGGTGAGGTGTAGCTGGTGCTGACGGTGGAGTCTTGCTTGACTCAAGGAGACCCGTATTTGCTTTAATATTTACATTTTCTTTACTTTTTCCAGCATTGTAAGAATTGAACCTAGGGCCTCATGCTTGCTAGGGAAGTACTGGGCCACAGCCTGTAAACATTACTTTTTTTTTTGGTCTTTTTGAGACAGGGTCTCCCTTTAGTCCCAGCTGTCCTAGAGCTCCCTCTGTAGACCAGACTGGCCTTGAACTCACAGAGATCCACCTGCCTCTGCCTTCCGAGTGCTGGGATTAAAGGCATGTGCCACCACGCCCGGCTAACATTACTTTCTTAAGCCACTAAAATAAGAGAATATTTGTTGTACTAGGTAGAGTTACACAATGTGTGCCTGGAATAGATAGTAGCTTTTAAAATAAATATTTACTGTTATTAATTTGAAATACTTGGTTAGGGCATTATGTGATATTTAATATATACATTAGGAGCTGGAGAGATTGCTCAGTGGATAAAGAGCACTAGCTGCTCTTGCAGAGGACCTGGGTTTGGTTCCCAGCACCCACATGATAGCTAACAACCATCTATAACTCCAGTTTCAATAGATCTGATGCCCTCTTCTGGCCTCTGTGGGCATTGCATACATGGGTACATGTACATAAAATAAAAATAATAAAAATTTAAAAATAACATACATTTATATTGATTTATAGTTGATTTATAAATCAATACATTATATTGATTTATAAAGTTCTAATATAATTAAATTCATGTTTAATTTTGATTTAGAAAACAACTGGGGCTGGAAAGATGGCTCAGTGGTTAAGAGCACTGGCTTTTCTTGCAGAGGACTGGGGTTCAAGTCCCAGCACCACTTAAGGCAGCTAACAACTATCATTAACTCCAGTTCCAGGGCATCTGATGACCTCTTCTGGCCTTTGTGGGCTTTGTACGAACATGGTGCACTTACATACATGCATGCAGAACACTCATACACATAAAATAAATTAAAAAAATAAAAGAAAATTTAACTATGGGTGCTAAAGAGCTATCTCAGCAGTTTACAGCACTTACTGCTTATCAGAATACCAGGGTTTAGATCATAGCACTCATACTGGGCAGCTCACAAATGCCTATGACTCCAGCTCTAAGGGATCTGACACCCCCTTCTGGTCTCCATGGATACCTGCACACACACTTGTGGATAACACACACACACACACACACACACACACACTNTGAACCTAGGGCCTCATGCTTGCTAGGGAAGTACTGGGCCACAGCCTGTAAACATTACTTTTTTTTTTGGTCTTTTTGAGACAGGGTCTCCCTTTAGTCCCAGCTGTCCTAGAGCTCCCTCTGTAGACCAGACTGGCCTTGAACTCACAGAGATCCACCTGCCTCTGCCTTCCGAGTGCTGGGATTAAAGGCATGTGCCACCACGCCCGGCTAACATTGCTTTCTTAAGCCACTAAAATAAGAGAATATTTGTTGTACTAGGTAGAGTTACACATTGTGTGCCTGGAATAGATAGTAGCTTTTAAAATAAATATTTACTGTTATTAATTTGAAATACTTGGTTAGGGCATTATGTGATATTTAATATATACATTAGGAGCTGGAGAGATTGCTCAGTGGATAAAGAGCACTAGCTGCTCTTGCAGAGGACCTGGGTTTGGTTCCCAGCACCCACATGATAGCTAACAACCATCTATAACTCCAGTTTCAATAGATCTGATGCCCTCTTCTGGCCTCTGTGGGCATTGCATACATGGGTACATGTACATAAAATAAAAATAATAAAAATTTAAAAATAACATACATTTATATTGATTTATAGTTGATTTATAAATCAATACATTATATTGATTTATAAAGTTCTAATATAATTAAATTCATGTTTAATTTTGATTTAGAAAACAACTGGGGCTGGAAAGATGGCTCAGTGGTTAAGAGCACTGGCTTTTCTTGCAGAGGACTGGGGTTCAAGTCCCAGCACCACTTAAGGCAGCTAACAACTATCATTAACTCCAGTTCCAGGGCATCTGATGGCCTCTTCTGGCCTTTGTGGGCTTTGTACGAACATGGTGCACTTACATACATGCATGCAGAACACTCATACACATAAAATAAATTAAAAAAATAAAAGAAAATTTAACTATGGGTGCTGAAGAGCTATCTCAGCAGTTTACAGCACTTACTGCTTATCAGAATACCAGGGTTTAGATCATAGCACTCATACTGGGCAGCTCACAAATGCCTATGACTCCAGCTCTAAGGGATCTGACACCCCCTTCTGGTCTCCATGGATACCTGCACACACACTTGTGGATAACACACACACACACACACACACACACACACTATTAAATCTTAATAAAAAATCAAAGAAACCCAAAACTATAGTAATATAAATCACTCTCAGGCCATCATAGTATCTATGAAAAAGCTTGTGGTAAAAAGGGGGAAAGAAAGAAAAGAAAAAGAGACAAAAAGAAGCAGGTTTTGAAGTTCAACCTTGATTGCACCTTGTAGAAGGTGAAATAATGTGTATGGCCAATTTTGAGCAGTTTCTTCAGGAGAGAATCAAAGTGAACGGAATAATAAAACCCATATCTTTCTTGGTGTGGTTGAATAGACCTGCTGTGGACACTTAGAAATGACACTGAATTCTCCTGAGTACTTGTTTGCATGATGGAAGAAAAATGGCTTTCAAGGAAAGAACATAATTATTTTCTAAGATTCCTCCTTTTTTGTCTGAGACACTGTCTTCCTGTAACCCCAGCTGACCTGGAACTCACTAAGTAGACAAGGGTGGCCTCCGTCTCACAGAGATCCACCTGCCTCTGCTTCCTCAGTGCTAGGATTAAAGGAGTGTGCCACTAAACCCCACCTCTCTCAAGTTTTTTGAGATGGGGTCTTACAGTGTAGTGTTTGCTGGCTGGCCTCCATCTTGGGATCCTTCTGTCTCAGTCTCTTGAGTGCTGGGATTATAGGATTGTGCTATCACACTCAACCCTAGTCTTTTTCAAAGTTTCCATGTAGCTCCAGCTGGCCTGGAACTCACAATGAAAACCAGGTTGGCTTGGAGCTCACAGAGATCCACCTGCCTCTGCCTCCTGAGTGCTGGGTAAAAGTGTGTGCCACCACACCAGCTCTAAAGTTCCTCTTTTAAAATGTTATTCTTATAAGTATGTGTGTTTTGCCTGCATGTATGTAAGTGCACCCATGTCATGCAATGCCCATAGAGGCCAGAAGAGGGTGTCAGATTCTCTGGAACTGAAGGTACAGATAGTTATCAGCCACCATGTGGGTGCTGGGAACCAAACTCAGGTCTTCTGCAAGAGCAGCCAGTGCTCTTACATGCTGAGCTCGCCCTTTTTCAATCCTAAGACTTGATATCCTGAATTATAGTCAAATTTGTATGTGAAGGTGGCAAATGGCCCTTGTAGTTTTTCAAAACAAACATTAGATTACACAATTTTCTGTCAGAAGCTGCTGTGTTCATTCAATTTCATTCCATATCTAGGATGTAACTAGAGTGGATCCAGATGTTCTAAGCTGAATAGTTATGGCTATCTTAAGTGCTCTAGGCCCCAGCTTCTTGAACTGTGGGCAGTGACCTCAGACAGGGTCATGTAACCAAATGTGGGGGGTTATGAAAAATTTAGCATAGTAAAAGTTTTGTAAATGTGCAGCAACCAAAAGTTAACTCAAAGTCAAATGTGTGATGAAGCCAAGGTGCTCTGGCAGGGCTTGTCTGGGTTGCACCACTCTGCGGTAGCCTTGGTTCTAAACCATGTGCAGCTTGGACTGTGTGGGCCATCATTCCCCACAACATCAAGGAACACTGCCTGCAACACCTTGGTTCAAATCTGGGACTATTGTATACTACAAATTGTGGTATTTGTAAATATTTTATTTATTTTTACTTGTATGAGTGTATTAGTACCTGCTTGTATATAAGAACACCCATGTTGTGCAATGCCCTTGAAGGTCAGAAGAGGGCACTGGTTCCCCTGGAACTGGAGTTATGGACGGTTGTTAGCTGCCATGTGGGTTCTGGGCCTCGAACCTGGGACCTCTGCAAGAGCAGCCAGTGCTCTTAATGCTGATCCATCTCTTCAGCCCCATAAATTGTGGTATTTTTAAAACTGTACATATACAATTTTCTGGGTTTTTAAAAAATATATGTATTTTTAATTTTTAATTTATTTTTTATGTGTATGAATGTACTGTCTGCATGTAGGTTTGTGCACCCGTGTCGTGTCAGGCCACAGAAGTCAGAAGACGGTGTCAGATTCCCCTGGAACTGGAGTTAAAGTCGGTTCTTAGCCACCATGTGGGTGCTGGGGATCGAACCCGGGTCCTCTGTAAGAGCAGTCAACACTCTTAATCTCTAGGCCATCTCTCCAGCCCCCAGTTTTCTGGTTTTATAGAAAAAGTGGTTTAATTATGAAAACAAAGAATATTTTCCTTGCATACAAGTAACACATTTGTATATCTTTGGATTTTATTGTTAGAATATTTGATTTTAAAAATTTCTGTTTGAGTTTTTAAAAAATTGTCAAGTAAATTTTGGCTTGGGATTAAGGCAGAATTTCCAGCAATTTCCTAAATGACCCTAAACATACTTTTGCCATCTTATACTACATATTTGTGTGACATAGTATTCTCACTATTGATGATTATATACTCAAAATATTGATCGACTCTGGAAAAAGTTGAAGATGCTCCATGTACTGCAGTATCAAACATCTAGCCAAGATGTAATACTTCATGTAAAAATAAACATAACTATCACATTAGTACGGAAAAAGTGCTGAGAAAAATAACTGCTGAAGTTCAGCCACAAATGGAACATCTCTATCACCTTCTCTAGGGCTCAGGGAACATAGCAGAATTGTAAGAGCTGAGGATGGAGTAGAGTGGAGGGGCGTGGAATGCTGTCTTCTGCACATGACGTGGCAGCGGCACTCTTGAACTATCCACAGCTGTGACTACCTACACAAGATCTGCACAAGACTGGACCCGCCAGCTCCCTGTCATGGTTAATGTTGAGACTTGTAACTGATGAAAATGCCAAGAATAAGCAGTGGTAGAGTGCTCGGCCCTAAATGGGGAATCTAGGCCACTCCCTCCAAAGCTCAACAAACACTGTAGAAGAGGAGGTGGAAAGAATGTGAGAACTAAAGGTTGGCTAGATGGCTCAATGAGTAAGGGCACCTGCCACCAAACCACACCTGAGGACCTGAGTTCAGACCCCAGGGCCTACATGGTAGGAAAGAACCAACTCCCCCAAGCTATCTTCTGACTGCTTCACAAGCCCCATGGCACATGTGCATGCACACATGTGTGAGCACATACACATAAATAAATGTAATACAATTGTTTATTTTTATTATATGTGTATGAATGCATTGCCTACATGTGTGTAATTGCACCTGTGTTGTACAATGCCTGATGGGAGGAGGGAATTGGATCCCCTGGAACTTCAGTTATGGAAGGCTGATAGCTCCCACGTGGGTGCTGGGAGCGAACCTCAGTCCTCTGAAAAAGCAGCCAGTGCTCTTAACTTCTTAGCCATCTTTCCAGCCCCTCTGGGAAGGTCTTTATTTTGGGTTCCTTCTTCCTAGGCGAGCCTGTCCTATTTTTTAAAGAACAAACATAAAAGCCTTTTGGACATGACACAACTATTGCACTCATGAGTTCACTGTGGCTGTGGTTGCCTGCATAAGATCAGCAGATTGGGTTCATCAACATTTCATCATGGGGGACGATGAGGTTCTCCCCCCTCCCCCCCGCCGCTAGTTAATGGTTGCTCTGGAGATGGTAGCCTTTTCTTCAGTGTTGCAGCTGCTGAAAAGTTGCATTGGGGTGTAAATGACTAAAACATTATATACATGCATGAAAGTATCAAGGAATAAATAAATAAATTAATTAATTAATTAATATTTGGGGCTGGTGATAAAGGTGACAAAGGAACTTCCCACCAAACCCGACAATCTGAGTTTCCATCCCTGGGCCGCACATGGTGGAAGAAGAGATCTGACTCCTGTAAGTTGTCCTCTAACCTCCATACCTACAGTGGTATTCAAGTACATGTGCACACAGACACACACACAGATGCACACAGATATACACCCACACAGACACACAGACACACAAACACAGATACACACATACACACACACAGAGAAAGCACACACAAATACATTTAATTTTTAAAAATCCCATCATGGAATGGGGAGGGATTCACTAGCCCTACCCCTCCCTGAGAATGTACCGTAACAGTAGCAACCTGCAGAGGCATGCATAAGGCCTCACCTCTCCTTAAAGATCTATACAGGCAGTTAATGGTCACTGGGAGACACATTTTCTTATCTTTTAAAAATATGTTTTATTGGGGCTAGAGAGATGGCTCTGGGGTTAAGAGCACCGACTGCTCTTGTAGACGACCTGGGTTTGCTTCCCAGCACCCACATGGTGGCTAATAACCCTCTGTAACTTCAGTTCTAGGAGATCTGATACTTTCTTCTGACTTCATTGCACAACACAGGCACACTTATACACATGCAGGCAAATAGACTCATACACAAAAAATATACTTTATTTATCTATTTTATTTTATGAGTGTATAGCCTGCATGTGTGTAAGTGTACTGGTGTTGTGCAATAGGTGAGGAGGTCAGAAGATTTCCTAGAAATAGAATTATAGACATTTTTAGCTGCCATGTGGGTGCTGGGAACCGAATCTGGGTCCTCTGGAAGAGCAGTAGCTAATGCTCTTATCATGTTCCTGTAGCATCCTTAATGAAACTTACTTCTGAGGTTACAAAAACCCAAAACGATTAGTGGGAGTGGAATGGGGAATAAATCAAAGTACATCGTACACATGTATAAGAATGTCATAATGGGGCTGGAGAGATGGCTCAGTGGTTCAGAGACCACTGAGAGCACCGGCTGCTCTTGCAAAGGATCCAGGTTCAGTTCCCAGAACCTGGATTAACAAAACTGTCCTTAACTCCAGTTCCAGGGGATCCAGCTCCCTCTTCTGACTTTTTTGAGCATCACACAGCACCAGTTCATTTACATACAAGCAGGTAATGCACTCATACACATAAAAAAAATATTATAAATAAAACATTAAAAAAGAATGTCATAATGAACCCCATTATTGTATATAATGACTGTATGTTAATAAAAGCTTATTTTTAAAAATAATTTCTTTATGAGTTCTTATCAGTAATGTTTGGTATTGATATATTTTATACACCTGTTTATACAAGGTTGTATAAAAATTTCTCAGCTGTGGGGCTGGAGAAATAGCCTAGTGGTTAAGAGCACCGACTGCTCTTACAGAGGACCCGGGTTCGATCCCCAGCACCCACATGGCGGCCGAGAACTGTCTGAAACTCCAACTCCAGGAGAACTCCAGTTCCAGAGGAATCTGACGCCCTCTTCTGACCTCCTCGGCGTTGCACGACACGGGTGCACAAACTTGCATGCAGATAGTACATTCATACACATACAGAAATAAATAAAAATTAAAAAAAATTTCTCAGCTGAAAGCAGTCACAAGTAGAAACACTTTATTTTTATTTATTTTTTTTTTTACTTTTGTTCCTTTTTTTTTTATTTTTTAAGGGATTCACAATATAAGAGCACAGTTGTTTTCAGATCACGTTGACATTGCTCAGTTTGCCATGTAATTAATAGTAGAAACACTTTATAAAGTCTTCACTAGCCAATGACATGCAGGGATTATTTAACTCCTATTTGGCTCTTGCTTTCCTGGCCTCCTTCACAGTACCACGTTAAACTAGGTATGGGAACAATCTGAGCATATTACTTCTTTACCTCTTTATAATTATTCCTGTCCTCTCACTCAGCATGAACTAGATTTCTCATTCCAGAGACTAGAAAATACCAATTTCATAAAAAATACCCTGCACAAAATACTGATGTTTGCTAAAATACCTGAGAAAATCATTTAGGAATTCTAACCAAAACAACTTTGTACTCCAAATACTTTTTAAATATTTACTTTTTATTTTTAATGATATATATATGTGTGTGTGTGTGTGTGTGTGTGTGTGTGTATGTCTATATGTGAGTATGTGCACATGAGTTACAGGTGCCTGTGGAGTCCAGAAGACAATATCAGATCCCCCAGAAGCAAAGTTACAGATGGTTGTGAGATATCAGACATGGATGCTGAGAATTGAACTTTGGTTTAATTAAGAGCACCTACTATTGGTAGGTGCTCTTAACTGCTGAGCCATCTCTCCAGCTTCTGAGTTTCAAAATCTTAATTAACTGTATTGGTTATTGGTTATTGATTAAAGCCAGATTTTTTTTTTGGTCTTTTCGAGACAGGGTCTCCCTGTAGCCCCAGCTATCCTGGAATTTGCTCTGTAGACCAGGCTGGCCTTGAATTTACAAAGATCCACCTGCCTCTGCCTCCCAAGTGCTAGGATTAAAGGCATGTGCCACCACACCTGGTGCCAGATTTTTTTTATAAATTATAAAGGAAGGCTTTAAAAGAAACCAAAGTAAAGTAAAAAGCACTCATCAAATCAGAACCTATTCTATGAATGCATAGAATCAATTTTATAGGTAAATTGGCACAAAGCTAGAATATTATATTTTGCTCAGTTATCCAACTTGAAGGTATTTTTAAAGTTAGTACTAGTTTGTCCTTTGATATCACAGGCACAGAACTTTCAGGTACACTGTTTTCTTTTTATATTAGAAAATAAAACCTGCAATTGATTAAATAAGATAGCTTCTGTAGCACTTGTAAGAAAAAGATGTTTCTGATATCTTTAGAATACTAAGTTCAGGCTGCAGTTGGGATTCTGAAATGAATTGGAGGTATAACTTAGCAGTAGTGGGTACTGGTTGTTCCCAGTTTTAGTCCCAGTTCTGCTTCTGATGGTTTGATTTTGAGCAACTGAGAACTTCCCTGAGTTCATTCTGTTCTGCAAAAATGAAGGAAATAGTCTAGACCAGCACTGTCCAATAGGACCTTGTGCAACGACGGGCATAATCTCTGCTCTGTAAAATATGGTTACTAGTTGCTAGTCAAGTAAAATGTGGCTGGTGTGACTAAGTAACTGCATTTAAAATTAAAATTTTACTTAATTCTAATTCATTTACTTAGCCTGTTGTAGCCAATGTTGGACTGCAGAGGTCTACAGCCCCTCCCTCCCCCCTCCCTCCCTCCCTCCCTCCATCAGCAAGCATTTGAGTGTCTGATAAGCATCAGAAGAGATGAAGGTAGGAAAAGCGAGTCTGTACAATGTCTTTATCCTCAAGGAGTTAACATGGAGGAAGACTAAAAAAGTTCTTGCTAAATGTTTGCAAAATTCACCATGCAGTCTGGGTGTGGTGGTATGCCCCTTAATCCCAACACTCTGGAGGCAGATATCACTGTTCGAGCAAGGCCAGCCTTGTCTACATTTGAAGTTACAGGCCAGGTGTGGCCACAGGGAGCCTCTGTCCCAACCCCTCTCCCCCGAAAAACATCCATCATGCAATCATAAAGAAGAGAACAATGACCAGAAGGTGTATTGTAACTAATGGCCTGACTGACTTTAAAATTATATGCACTAAACTCAACAAACTCATTAAGCTCACGTTGAGCACCTGTTTCCCTCTCTGGCTCTTTGGCAACTCTATTTCAAGTCTAGATTTATCACCCAGAAAGAGCAGCTAACAAGTTCTATGACTGATTGGTCGATTCAATATTTTGTCAGTGTTTTTTTTATGTACCAAGCACTTCTCTAGGAACACATGAAAAATTAATCTGAATGTCTTAAAGATGTTCTAAGAAGTCTACAAGGAAATTCAGACTTTACTTTTCAGAAAACGACTTGCCAGGTGCTAGGTTCATGTTGGGTGTTTTTAGAGTTGAGGTGTTCCATATTTGAACTAGCTAGAGCTAAAGCAGCATTAGTAAAATTGAAGTAGAAATAAAAAATTAATGCAAGCTGGGCGTGGTGGCACACGCCTTTAATACTAGCACTTGGGAGGCAGAGGCAGGTGGATTTTTGTGAGTTCAAGGCCAGCCTGCTCTACAGAGTGGGTTCCAGGACCACTGGGGCTACAGGGAGACCCTGCCTTGAAAAAGACCAAAAAAATATTAATGCGCAACAGGTGTATTTGTCTATTAAAAACTCTCCACACGGGGCTGGAGACATGTTTCAGGGTTAGAGAACTCACTGCTCTATCAGAGAACCAGAGTTTAGATCCCAGCACCCACATCAGGTTATTCACAAATGATGAACACCAATTCCAAAGGATTTCATGTCTCCCCTCTGGCCTCTATGAGTCCCTGCACACACGTGTGCATGTGCACACACACACACACGTGCTTAAGCATACACAGTCACACACATATGTGGGGGGGCATGGGAGGAGATGGAGGGTGGACTGTGAGGGGTAGAACTGATGCAAATACAGCACTCATTAAATTCTCAAAAAAAAAACCCCTAAAAAAAATGCTACCCATAAGCTTTACAGCTGTGTATGTCACCATAGATGCTTTGAGGAGCTACTTCTTAGAAAAGAGTCTTACAGTGTTTCCTGAATATAAGTATTTGCTGCTTTTCAATATACTTTTATCTTTTTTGCTAATGTCTAGTTATAGTATCAATTACAGTAATTTTCTGTGTTAGAATAGATTTTCTTTCACATAAAATGGATGTAACATTGCCTTGTGATTGTTAGGAACAGATGTACATATATTTAAACTTTTGTCTGTCTTTAATTATATGTATATGCATGGGGGTGGGGTGGGGTGGGCATGTGCATAAGAATGTAGGTGCTCATGGAAGCGGGAGGCATCAGATCCCTGAGGCTGGAGTTATAGGCAGTTGTGAACTGCTTGGTGTGTTTGATGGGAATTGAACTCAAGTCCCCAGGAAGAGCAGTATGTGCTCTTAACTTTGAGCTATCTCTCCAAATCAGCTATATACATATTTATCTCTATAATTATTCTTTCTTTAGTTGACCAGTATATTACTAAGCAATTCAACTAGATGGTATAAAGTAAATAAGAGCAAACTTTTCCCAGATCTGGGAGTAGGGAAAGGGAAAGAGGTACTTGCATGTGTATCTACAGAAGACTTCAGAGGGGAAGCAATCACTTCCAGATAAACAGTAAGAGAAGACTATGTGGAGGATGTGGCCTTGAATTAGACCTTGGGCCTTGAAGGATGTGTAAGATGTACAGAGGCAAGCAAGGATGGAAAGGCCATGTTTTCTGAGGCAGGAAAACATGAAGATAGGAGAAGAATCTGAGTTAAAACAGGAAAAAAAGAGCTGTGAAACCAGAGGAAAATAATACTGGGGACATAGGCTGTGGTCAGATCCTGGTTTTAAATGACAGGCTAGGGAAGTCTAGAGTTTATTTTCTACTTTTTAAAGCATTTGAAAAAAGGAATGACAAATCATAGCTGTTCACTAAGAAAATTAATCTGGGACTGGAGATGTAGCTCAGTCGGTGGAATGCTTACTAGCACACACAGAACCTTGAGTTTGAGTCCCAGCATCACATAAATTGAGCATGGGGGTACATGAATATAATCCCACAACTCAAGATGTGGAGTCGAGAGGATCAGAAGTTCAAGGTCATCCTCAGCTATATAGTGAGTTTGAGAACAGCCCGAGTCTAAATGAGACCCTGCCAAAACCAAACAAACCAAAGCAAAAAGAAACACAGAAAGAAAGAAAATTTAATCTGACAGGAGTTTTAATTTTACCCCAGAATAAGATAGGGAGAAGCTAAATGTAGGGACCCATTATAAGGCTAGTTATCACAGCAGGGAAGGCAATCCTTCTGCATTAGAGACTAACAGGAACTCATGGAGAGGAGGGGACTCATGAAAAGTCACTGTAAAACTATAAACAATAGGACCTAGTAGCCCACTGCAGATGATGATGGACTAGGAGGAAGGTGTAAAAGATGACCCTTAAAAACTTTCTTTATAGAAAGGATGATGGTACTCCTATTTAAATGCAAAGAAAAAACATATCTAGTCTAGGAAATATATTCTTTTTTTTTTTTTTTTTTGAGATAGAGTTTCACTATGTAGTCCAGCCTGCCTGTCCTTGAACTCACCTCGTGTAGCACAGGCTGGGCCTCGAATCCCCAGATGATCTCCGCGGCCTGTGCCTTCCATGTGCTAGGATCAAAGGCGTGCACACCACGCCGCATTTACTTTTATCTCGCTATCGTGGATGAATGTACGTGTCTGCATGCAAGATCCTGTGCAGCCCGTGTAGGTGCATTGCCGCCGGAGTCTGAAAGGGTGTCGATCCCTGGAACTGGATTCTCCTGAATTGGAGTTTCAGACGCTCTCAGCCGCCCTGCGGGTCGCTGGATCGACCCCGTCCTCTGCAAGGCTCGGCAACTGCCCTAACCGCTAGGTCCATCTCTCCAGCCCCGGAACATATACTTTTATACAGGAAGGACCCTATTTACATTACTATTCTGGAAGTGTGTCGTGCTGCCGCGTGCCGGTGCGTGTCTGCATGTGTGTGTTTGTTTGAGAGAGATAAAAACAAGAAGTGCACACTGGGGAACATCTTGAATTTTTGCACTATAATAATATGAAGCTTGGTACTTCGTAATTTATGTTGTTCCCATTGCTAGCATATTGTAGGTCTCAGACTGATGAGTTGGAGGATGACTGTTTCCTGTAACCTTAACCTGACCTCCCTGGTTAGCCAAGTGTTTGAGGTCTATAGATTTTCTTAGCTCATTCAAAAGCTTTAACCAAGGAGAGTCTTAAAATAGCACAAAAGATCTTTATTTTTAACAACAAAAAGTGCCGATCCCTGGAAGGACTTGATTTAAGGTTTTAGTTCAGATGCTCTTTGGACAGTTAAACTGAAGGACTTTCTAGATTAATCTGATGTTAATAAATTTAAAATCAATAGTCCATCGACAATTACTGCCATGAAATAGAATATAAAGAATCTTTCTCAGTGCAATTCCTATAAGCAGTACTGGGTTTTAGAATTAGAATAAAGTGATTGGAGATCTCCAGGATACCTGAACCACAGGATGCAAAAACCTCCACCAGGAAACTCCTAGAAACGATTAACCACTTCAAAAAAGTGGCAGGATACAAAATTACCTAAAAAAACCCCAATCAGTGTCCTTCTACCACACCCAGAAAGCAATTGGAGAAGGAAAACAAGGAGTCCTTCCCATAGCCTCAAAAACAATAAAATACCTAGCAACAAACCTAATCCAATAGACACCAAAATCTCTACAACAAAAATCTTAAAACCCTTAAAAAGAATTGAAGCAGATGATCACTGAAATGGAAAAACCTCACATGCTCATGGATTCGGGAAAATTAACATTGTAAAAATGCCCATCGAGCCCAAAGTCTCTCCTGTACAGATTTAATGAATCCCAATTAAAATCCCCAAGAGTTTCTTCACCGGCTTGGAAACAAAAGTCCGTTAATTTCATTTTGGAAAAACAAAGACCCTGACTAGCCAAAACCACCCCTGAGGTGAAAAAGCAACACAGGGATCTCTATACCAGACCTTCCAACTATACTACAGGCTATAGTCATTAAAGCGCCTGGTACTGGCACAAAACAACCTGTTGACCAGTGGAATAAATCTGAAGACCCAAACTTGAGCAAATAAAATTTCGCCACTCAGGCTTCCACACCTTACCTCTCGCCCTGTACAAAAGTCAACTCCAGGTGGATTAAAGACCTTAACATTAAACCCAAAACTCTGACGGCAACTAGAAGAAAAAGTTGCAGCAGCCTACAAGACATAGCATAGGAGAAAGAGACCTCCTAAATCAGACAACAGCTGTGCAAGAATTAAAGGTCGACAATTGGACAATTGGGACCTCATAAAACTCAAAGAGCTTCTGTACAGCACCAAGAAACCAATAAAAGGAAGTAAGACACTAATCCCACAGAGCTGGACGAAAACCTTCCTGCAGATTACTATATTGACAAAGCATTGATTTTCCAGAATATATAAACTACTCAAAACAAAGAAATAGAAGCATAAAATGACCCCCAAACCTTGTTTTCGAATGATCGGAGCAAGTCGACCTGAATCAGAGACTTCACAAGGTGAGATTAGAGATTGTCTGAGAACAATCTTTAAGAAGTGTCAGACTCACTCAATGTCATTACAGAAATTGCAATCCAAAATGACTTTTAAGATATCATCTTACCCAATAACGACTGGCTAAGGATCAAGAAAACCAATGACACCAAACTTGCTGGAGAGGCTGTGGGAAAGGGGAAATCTTACCCACTGCTGGTGGGAGTGGGAATTTGTACAGCCATTATGGAAAGCGTGTGGAGAACCCTTGGAAGACTTGAATGAACTTGCCATCCCCAACCCAGCCATACCTCCTGGGCATGTACCCTCAAGCCTCACCCACCCACAGAGAATACATGCAGACAGCCAGTTTTAATTTCAGCTCTCTTCATATAGCGAAAAGCTGGAACCAGGCCAGGTGGCCCTCAACTGACCAGTGATAGAGAAAATGTGGTACATTTTCTACACAATGGAGTTCTAGTGCAGCAATAAAGAAAGACATCACGAGCTTTGTAGCACAGATGGCTGGGAGCAGAAAGTCATCATGCTGAGTCGAAGTAAACAGTCCCAGAAAAACGAATGATAAATGGTATCCCTCATCTTGTGGATGTTAGTGCCAATACCTAGTTGTAAGCGTATTTCTTGTGCATGCCCCTTGAGCTCTTGTCCAAAGCATTTGGGAGTGAGCATATTGGAAACTACACAACAAACACAACAACAGACTTAACTAAACAGAAAGACTGCATCCAAAAACTTGGACTGAACAAGTGAATCTGCGCTCACATGCAGATTTCGTGAAGAAAGACCGAGAAAGAGATAAACGCTGTTTGGCTAAAATGCATGGGCTTCTGGTGACCGGGAATAGGGTTGGGGACATGGTCTAGATTTGATAACTTGTACAAAATTATTATATATTAATATATATTATATATATAGTTATTAAAGCAAAAAACAAGAATTAGGAAAATAGTACAAACAGGATAGTCTAAAATAAGTTTTTTACTTTTTCATCATTTGGAACAGGTCTCCCTGGTAAGCCCACCGGTCCTGCATACTCACCTCTAGAAACCAGGCTGGCCCTTGCTTCCACAGAGATACACCTGCGATCTGCTCCCAAAGTACTAGGATTAAAGGCTGTGAGCCCCCATACCTGCTAATATAGGTTTTTTTTTTTTTTTGTCTTTTTGAGACAGGGTCTCCCTGTAGCCCCAGCTGTCCTGGAACTCACTCTGTAGACCAGGCTGGCCTTGAACTCACAAAGGTCCGCCTGCCTCTGCCTCCCAAGTGCTAGGATTAAAGGCGTGCACCACCACGCCCGGCTAAAGATAGGTTTTTAAACAATAGTTTGTAAAAGTGAATAGTTTTCTATTTCTGTTAATAGTTTACTATGAGGAAGACCTGATATTTCAGTAGAGTCCATTTGTAACACAAAATGTCTCAAACAGTACCTCACTTTGTGTCTGTCTTTTTTTTTTTTTTCATTTTAGATATGAAATCACACTGGGAATATGCAGTGACCCTGTCTAGAACAGTTATAATGCCACCATTAACTTTCTTAATTTTTAATTTTCCTTTAAAAGTCAAGGGCTGTCTTTCTAAACAGCTATTTGGAGCTATTTGTTTAATTGACAGAGAGGAGGCTGAGAAATACTCAAGGTGTGTTGAGCTGCCTGGGATTATTTCCTTTCCTTGGCATGCCTCAAAGTGCTAACTAAGGAAAGCTGGGAGGTTGCTGTGTGGGAATAGGAACATGCTGCATGCTTGGCAATCAGTTTGGCTAAAAGAGAATGTAAGTGGCTTTACTATGAAGCAACAAATCAGAACAATACTTAGATGATAAAATTATTTTTTGCCTGTTAAGAAAAAAAAAAGCACAAGTAACTGACTTAAAGGCAATTTTTCTCAAAATTATTCAATGTTTTGCTTTAATTTTTGGTTTTATTTTTAGTGCAGAATTGACACCTTAGCTAATTAAGCACCTGCATTTGTAGAACGCCCTTTTGGGTCATGTTTATTTTTCCTGCACTAACATGAAAAGCCCAAACCAGAACAAAGTGCTTCCAGATAGATGCCAGTGAAGAGGGACGAGTGGTTGTCTGGAGTGAAATGGGGCTTCTTAAACCTGGTCCACTTACGACCCCTTTTTACCTGAGAAATTTTTATGCAACCTTGTGTATTTAGGTACATACATGTTTATTTGCTGTTTTGAGATTTCCTTTCTAAGGTGAAAAGTACTCTTTACCTTGACCTAGTTGATTTACGTTCTGAAAAAAATCGAGATCTGTAATAATAGTAATATGAGCAAGCATTTATTGGACACTTATTATGTAATAGCATTGTTTTAGCCTAAGCACGTCACAAATTCATTGATTTTAGATCACATTAAATGAAAGTTACTGTTTTTTCCATTTTCCAGATAAGTAAGCTGAAGTGCATGCTGAGCAGCTCTCCCAAGGTTACCCAATCACCAAGAGACAGAAACCCTGGCATTTCCTGGATGAGGTTCATAACTGTAATTGAGGTTTTAAGCTCACTTTAGAATCCAGTGCTTCATTTGAAATATATACATTATATATAGTTCCTCAAAGAAACAGCAGAGGACAAGGCAAGTTCCTGTGCTCATAAAACTTCCATGATGTTAGGTGAGGCAGGGTTTAAATATAGAAATAACAAAGAAGAAAATATCCAATATTAAGCAGTGATATGGCAATGAAGAAAAGTAAAATCAGGCAAACTAATGGCCAGAGTGGGTGGGGACAGGGAGAAGAGGCAAGGTCCTCCTTTTTTTCCTTTTAAAGATTATTTTTTATTGCTTTTACTTGTGTGTGTGTATGTGTGTGTGTGTGTGTGTGTGTGTGTGTGTGTATGTGCACATGAGTGCAGGTACATGTGAGTTCAGGTGACTGAGGAGGCAAGAGGCATCGGATATCCTGGAATTGGAGTTACAGGTGGTTAGGAGTTGTTTTATGTGGGTGCTGGGAACTGAACTCAGGTCCTCTAGAAAAGTAGTGCATTGTCTGAGCTGCTGAGTCACCTCTCTAGCTCCACAAGGTCCTCTTTTGTGATAGGGTGGTTCAGAGATGCTTAAGGAGTAACACTGCCATGAAGAGATATGGTAGAAGAGTGCTCTAGGCAGAGCAATGGCAAGTGCAGACAGCAGAGCAGGGAAGAACGCAGTTTTCAGGGAACAGTAGGAGCAGAGGAAGCAATTGGAGTGCTGGTGACACCAGAGGCAGCCAGGAAGGAGGAACCGGAAAAATGTTTACATTTTATTTTACACTGAGGAAGCTATACAAGGCTTTTGAGCATGGCTGTGGCATTATTTGATTGGAGTTTTATTCTATTTTTATTATTTTTTTGTGGCAGTGGAGATTGAACTTAGGGCTTTGCTCACATGAGAAAAGTGCTCTCTGTCACTGAGCTGTGTCCTGAGCATTCCTTTTCACTCCCAGAGGATGTACATTTAATATTTTCAAAATTATCACCACATCTGCCAATTTAAAAATGTATTATCTCATAGAATAACAGGCTTCCTTATGGAATTTTTTTTTTTTTTGTCTTTTTGAGACAGGGTCTCCTTGTAGCCCCAGCTGTCCTGGAACTCACTCTGTAGACCAGGCTGGCCTTGAACTCACAAAGATCCACCTGTCTCTGCCTCCTGAGTGCTAGGATTAAAGGCGTGCACCACCACGCCCGGCTCCTTATGGAATTTTTAATATATATTTTGTTTTGGCTGATCCCCTTCCCTTCCCCCTCAGCCCCACCCCCCCACTTATATTCTTTCATTCCCAAGAATCCTTTTTCCATTTTGATGTCACATGTGCTTTATTACCCTCCCCACTCCTTTCCCCCTCTCATGGGCTTCTTTTTGATTTCCTGGCCCTTCACATACTCCCACATAAATAAACATATATAAAAACTAGAAGCAAGGGGCTGTAGAGATGGCTCAGTTGTTAAGAGCAAGGGTTGCTCTTGCAGAGAACTTGGGTCTTGGCACCCACATGGCAGCTAACAACGTTTAGAAACTCCAGTTCCAGGGGATCCAATGCCTTCTAACCTCTGTGGGCACTGCACACACATGCAGGCAAAATACTCATACACATAAAAGATATATAAAAATATGGTGGGGAATGATAGAAGAAGGTACCCAATGTCAGCTCTGGCCTCCACACACATGCACTCACAGGTGAGCACACCACACACATACACACACACGCACACACACACACACACACACATGCACATACAAAAAAGCAGTAGAGGCTAGTATCCACAGATGAGAACATGTGGTGTTTGTACTTCAGAACCTGAGTTACCTCACTTAATATTTTCCAGTTTTATCTATTTTCTTTTAGAATTCATGATTTCATTTTTCTTTATATCCAAATAAAATTTAATTGTGTATATGTACCATATGTTCTTTTTCACTCATCTATCAATGGATACCTAGACTGATTTCATTTCCTTGCTAATGTAAATAGAGCAGCAGAAAACAAGGATGTATTAGTATCTCTGTGGTAGGGTATAGTGTCCTTTGGGAATATTCTGAGTAGTATAGCTGGTTGACATGTTAGCTTTATTTTTAGATTTAAAAAAAAGTTCCACACTGATTTCTATAATGGTTAGGTTTACACTCACAATAACAGTGACTAAGGAATGATTCCTCCCACATCCTTGTTTTCTTGTTGGTAGCCATTCTGGTTTTGGGGTGAGATGAAATCTCAATTTGCATTTCCCTGTGGCTAAAGATGCTGAACACCTTAAAAAATTTAAATATATAATTCGCTTTAGGTGTATGTGTATGTGTATGTGTATGTGCATGTGAATGTGTATGTGCATGTGTATGTGTATGTGCATGTGCATGTGTATGTGCATGTGTATGTGCATGTGTATGTGTATGTGCATGTGCATGTGCATGTGTATGTGTATATGCATGTGCATGTGCATGTGTATGTGTATGTGCACGTGTATGTGCATGTGCATGTGTATGTGTATATGTATGTGCATGTGCATGTGCATGTTTACTGCTTGCCATGTACGTGTAAGTGTACCTATGTCATGCAATGCCCTCAGAAGTCAGAAGCTGGCATTGGATCCCCTGAAACTGGAGTTACAGATGGCTGTTAGCCATCATGTGGTTGCTGGGACTCAAACCTGGGTCCTCTGCAAGAGCAGCCAGTACTCTTAACCACTGAGCCATCTCTCCAGCCCCTGAACAGTTTTAAAAATATTTATTGAGCATTTGTATTTCTTCTTTTGAGGACTTTCTGTTTGGTTCATTTGTATATCCTGTATATTAATCCTGTCAGATATATAGCTGTCAAAGGTTTACTTTCATTCTTCACCCTAATTCTTCAGCCAACTATTTTCTTTGCTGTTACAGAAGCTTTTTAATTTCATAAGATTCCATTTATGGATTGTTGGCCTTTATTTCCTCAGTGACTAGAGTCCTATTCAGAATGTCCTTATCTATTTTGAAGTATTCACACTACTTTTTCCATTCTAAGTTTCGAAGTTTTTTTTAAATCCATTTGGAATTGATTTTTTTTTTTTTGGTTTAAAATATTTTATTTAAGAGGAGCCAAATATGGCGGTCAGCTCTGTGAGGAATGTCCAGTGGATGAGACCAAACGGGGCTGGGACTTGGGCACTTACCTGCGGCAGCCCATAGGCAGCACAGAACCAGAGGCATGTGATCAGATGTGTGAGGGCTTAGCACAACTCCATTCAAACTATCACAAACACAAGTGCCCCCTGCCCCAGAGACACCAGCTTCAGTGGCCTGTCTGTGGAAGAGTACAAGCTGGTCCTATCCACAGATACCTTGGAAGAGTTTCAGGAGATGAATAAGAGCATATTGAGAAAGCTGCAGGAGAAGTTTGCACACTCGAGGCCAGGGGAGAAGCACAAAGCCTGGGCTCGGGTCCTGTCTGGCCCTTCGCACCTGAGCATGGTCTTTTCTGTTGCTCCTGTCAATAAAACTGCCCTCCCCAATTTTATTTATTATTTTTATTTTATGCGTATTAGTATAATGCGTGCATGTAGGTAGATGCACTTGTGTTGTGCAATGCCGTTGGAGGTCAGAAGAGGGTATCAGATCTCCCAGAACTGGAGTTACAGATGGTTGCTAGCTGCCATGTGGGTGCTAGGAATCAAACCCAGGTCCTCTGCAAGAGCAGTCAGTGCTCTTAACTGCTGAGCCATCTCTCCAGCCCCTTGGAGTTTGATTTTTTTTTTTTTTTGAGACAGGGTCTTGCTATAGCCCCAGCTGGCCTGGAACTCACTCTGCAGACCAGGCTGGCCTTGAACTCAGAGATCTGCCTGTTTCTGCCTCCCAAATGCTAGGATTAAAGGTGTGGGCCACAATGTCCAGCTTTGGAGTTGATTTTTTTAAAGATTGATTGATTGTGTGTGTGTGTGTGTGTGTGTGTGTGTGTGTGTGTGTGTGTGTGTACATATACCCTGGAGATAATGGTAGAGGCAGTTTGAGTTACCCAACATGGACGCTGGGAACTAGGATTCTCTGGAAGGGCAGAAAGTGCTTTTAACTTCTGAGCCATCTCTCTAGCTCTAGAGTTGATTTTTCTGTGTGTGTAGGGTAAGAAATAAAAATCTAGTTTCATTTTTCTACATATGGTATCCATTCTCCTAGTACTATTTGTTAAAGAGGCCATCTTTCCTCTAATGTGTATTTTTGGTATCTTTATCAAAAAACAAGGTAGCTATAGCTGCTTGGGTCTATATCTGGATCTTCTATTCCATTGATCTACATGTCTGGGGAGAGGGAGAGAGGGAGAGAAGGAGAGAGAGAGAGAGAGAGAGAGAGAGAGAGAGAGAGAGAGAGAGAGAGAGAGATTTGGGATTTTTTTTTGTCTTTTTGAGACAGGGTCTCCCTGCAGCCCCAGCTGGCCTGGAACTCATTACGTAGATCAGGCTAGCCTTAAATTCACAGAGATCCACCTGCCTCTGCCTCCCCCAAAAAACTTTGAGACAGGGTCTCACCAAGTTGATCAGCAGGTCTTGAACTCGTGATTCTGCCCCAGCCTGAGGAGCAGCTGGCATTACAAGCCTGAAGCATTAGGCCTGGTTTGCTTTATGTTTTTTGAAAAAGTAACTCACCTCATTGTGTGGAGACTACAAGGAGGTTGTCACTGGGTGAGAAATGAGGATGACTTAGACTCATCTACTGAGATTTAGCAGAAAAAGGGAAGAGATTTTTTCCTGTATGTATGTTACAGTTTAGATTATCTTTAGACAGTCAAATAGAGATTTTGATAAGGAAATAGAAATAGGAGTCTAGGACTTTATTGGGATTTTTAGAGCTGGAGATAAAAATTTGGATGTTATCGATGTATAGATGTATTAAAAGCCTGGGAATGGATAGAAAAGAGAGCTCATGACTCCACGAAATACTTAGTCTCAAATCCCTCTTCCCATCACAAATAATTGCCATTAATGATCATCCATTAATGTTTAAGACAGTGATAATCTAACTCTAGAAATTTTCTCATTGTGCTAGTTAGAATAGTTCTATAAAGAGCAATTTCAGTGACTTAACCCAGGAAGGGCTTGGTTTTTGTTCAGGTAATGTTCTGTCAAGGCTGTTTCTGGTTCCCTGGTTATCCTGGATACCATTCCCTTAGCATTGACTCAGATTGCTTCTTTTTTATAATTATATGCCTCTGAATCTCATAGGATGGAGGATCATATATGGTAAGATTTTACAGGCTGGACCAGGAAGTTGTCTTTTTCTGTTTATACTCCCTTAGCTAGAACAGTCAAATGGCTGCACCCAACTGCAAAGGAGGCTGGGAAATGTAGTCCAATTATATGTCCAAAAGGAAAACAGAACTACTTTGGGAAATAGTTGACTACTCTTTGGATGAACAGGTACAGATTAGTAAGTGTATAAATATAATTTGTGATAAATGCTATAAGTTAAAATAGTATATATGAGAATGGGGCAAAGGCAATATTGAAGCTGAGGCCTAACAATGAGAAGGCAAAAATAGCAAGCAAAAGGATATTCTAGGCATATATGAAGGCCCTAGTGTTAGGGCACAAGAGAACCAGTGTGGCTGAGCCCAGGAAGGGTGGTATGAGACAGGGTTGGACAGACAGAAAGTCAGCATTTTGTTAAAGAGTTAACCTGAATAGCACTGGGAAGACATGGTGTGATTATTGTTTCTAAGAGGATATTAAATTGGGGCTCTTTCTGGCCCCCATTCAGAGGGGGACCCAATTACCTCATATTCCATAGTGAATATCTGAGCCAGATCAGCAATGGAAAAATTACAGAAGAAACATTGAAAGATGGAGCAGTGGGGCTGGGAATGTGGCTCAGTGGCAGAGTACTTACCTAGCATGCCAGGCCTGGCTTAGAGCCCTAGCAGCAAACAGCCAACCCAGTTCTGTGGATCCTTACTTCCTGGCCCTCTCAAGGTTGTACACTGGGTGTGCTGAAATTGAATAATGGAGGAGCTGGCTGATTTGGGGAAGATTCCCATGGAAAGAATCTGTAACAGTCGTGAGTGTCTCCATGACCTTGGGAGACTCAGAAAGGGGGCACAGATATTTTACTTCACCTCTGGCCTGGTGAGGGAGGCTTTATTGAGACCATGTGGAGAATTTAACTTTCATCCTATGAGTCACAAAAATACTTGGGTTTGAAGTAAGGAACTGTTTGGAAAATAACTGTAAATTTTCACAAGAAGCCCAAAGGAATGAAATACTTGGGATTGTTTAGAGAAGAATCATATTCAAGAGGCCTTCTGCCCACAGCAGACATCCTTAGCAGAAAGAAACTGGAGATCTGCCCTCCCATCCAGCGGCTGAAGGAGTGCTGGCACTGTAGTAGTACATCAGTATCCAGCTACGGCTGAGGCTCTGCCCACATCCATGGAGTTATGCTCAGAGGAAATATTCTAAGAAGCTGTGTAGTCCATGCCCTTCATCCTAGCCCTTGGGGAGGTAGGGCAGAAAGACTGTGAGCTCCGGTTCAGCCAAGGCTATATAGTGAACTCTGTCTCCAAAAATAACAAACCTTCCTGGGAGCCAGAGTTGACAGTAAACCCTTGTCATGACAGAGTGCACCAATGCCGCCTTAGCAGTGCCTCACATACAAGGCGCTCCTGGCTCTTATCCCTCCTCCTTCTCCCCCTGGTCCAAGCGAGTTTGAGATGGTGTTGGAACAGAAGGATTAACTGAAGGGGAAGTTTAGAGTTTTGACCAACACACAGAACTGGGCATTTTTCACTATTGAAATGATATTACTTTGTGACTAAAACAAAGAACATGTGATGTAATGCTGACTTGAACAGGCTGCCAGAGAAAAGTGGAAAACTTTTCACCATACAAAAGTATCTTCCGGGGCTGGAGAGATGGTCTAGTGGTTAAGAGAGCCAAAAGCTCTTGCAGAGGACCTGGGTTCGATCCCCAGCCACCCACATGGCGGCTAAGAACTGTCTTTAACTCCAGTTCCAGGGGACTCCGACGCCCTCTTCTGACCTCCTCGGCATTGCACGACACTGGTGCACAAACCTACATGCAGACAGTACATTCATATACATACAAAATAAATAAAAAATAAATAAAAATAATAAAAAGACCCAAAAGTATCTTCCATATACAAATGACTGTTTTAAGCAATCACAAGTTGACAATTAAGGTTAAGCATAATGCTTAATCTGTGTGACTTTAGACAAGTCACTTAACTTCTCTGAGCATTAGTTTCTTCAATTTGAAGTGGATTCCTAGAGTTGCTAAGAATAATCAGTGCATCTGGGATGGAGAGATGGCTCAGAGGTTAAGAGCACCGACTGCTCTTGCAGAGGACACAGGTTCGATTCCCAGCACCCACATGGTGGCTATGGTGGCACAGCCTTTAATCCCAGTACTCAGGAGGCAGAGGCAGGCGGATCTCTGTGAGTTCAAGGCCAGCCTGATCTACAGAGTGAGCTCCAGGCCAGCTGGGGCTATAGGGAGACCCTAATAATAACAAATGTGCCCTCTTCCTTTTATCCTTTTTCTCTCCTTTCCTTCTTTTCTTCCTTCCTTCCTTCCTTCTTTCATTCATTCATTCATTCATTCATTTATTTTCATTCATTCATTCATTAATTCATTTATGTTCTAGGGATTGAACCCAGGGCATCATGCATGCTAGTACTCTCCCATTGAGCTACATCTCTAAAGCCCTTTTCAAAATTAAGTGCTAGTAAATAAACTTAATAAACTACATAACAAATTAGCCTAGTAAGGTTGTTATATAGTCTTCAGGCCATTTGTTAAAAGTGAACACTAAAAGCACAGAGATTATTTTTGGTTCTTCTCTTTTAAACACCTTGAATGGCTTGTCACTTACCTTTGTTGCATTATGTTGATCTTTGTTGCCAGGGTGACAGCCTCATTCTCATCCTAAGATTCTGGAAGTACAAGAAGCCTTTGTTCTTTGGCACTAACTCTTGCTTTTCTTCCGTATCCCCTGAGGATAAAAATCAAGGGTTGAGAATCTGAATTACTCTTCTGGGTCTTCACAGGAGCTGTCTTTATTACTCTGCTGGCTTGCCAAGGGGTGCAAGAGCATTTGTATCAGATGCCAGGGCTGGCTGATGAATACATGGCTGAGGGCCATTTTTAGTTGTAATTCTTGTTTTGTAAAGACTAGAAAAGCATCACAAAGACCTCTCTGTGGGTTTGCATATGCTCTCACCATTAGAAGCCTTTCTTTCTTTCTTTCTTTCTTTCTTTCTTTCTTTCTTTCTTTCTTTCTTTCTTCTTTCTTTCTTCTTTCTTGTCTCTTTGAGACAGGGTCTCTCTGTAACCCCAGCTGGCCTGAAACTCGCTATGTCCATTTCTCTTTCTTGACAACACTTCACAAGGAGAAGTAGGATCTTGGAAGAGAGAGAGAGAGGGAGAGAGAGAGAGAGAGAGAGAGAGAGAGAGAGAGAGAGAGAGAGTCTCTTAACATCTGGCTACACATCCTCCTGAGTTGGGAAACACTGGGGTGAGAGGGATGAATCTCCTACTGCTTACTGACAGATGTTTGGTTTGGCAAGTTGCACTTGCTTTTGGCAATCTCATAAAGAGGCCAACCCACATGATCCAGAGGGGAGAAAATAAGAGGAAACAGTAAAATACTGGTTGGATTCTCTAGCAGCTGATGGGTGGCTAGAGAAGGAGGCCCTGGTCTTCAAACCCATACAGGGACATATCAGGCAGCTAAGGTTTAATTTTATCTTTTTTAAAAAAAATAGCTATGGTGTTATGGTCTAAATCTAAACCATCCCCACAGCTTCATGAGTTTGAATACTGATTCCCAGCCGGAGGTGCTGTTTTGTGAAGTTATGAAACCTTTAGGAAGAGGGCCCAGCAAAAGGAAGTAAGTCCCCGAGGATTGGCCCTTTGGGGGTCCGGTATCCCAGCTGCTTCCTCTGTTTCCTGACAAGCCATCACGTGAAGATCCCTGTCTAATGCTCCAGCCACTGTGAAGGGAGCTGCTTCTGCTGCCTTGCCTTCCTCTCCAGGGGATGGACTGCATCCTCTGCAGCAGTAACCATTATCCTGTCCTCCCTTCAGCTGTGTCTATCACGTATTTTGTCACAACTGCAAGAAATGTAACTTACACACATGGGTGATCAGCTGCTACCTCTCTTTTGAACGTTTCTAAGACTAACTGTGATAATTTTGGGGAAATCTATTGGATATTTTTTAAGTTCTAAAAAGAACCTAGGAAATCTCTCTAATTTTCTTGAGACAGGGTCCTTCTGTATAACCTGTGCTTGGTTCAAATTAAGGCTCTTCCTGCCTCAGGCTCTTAAGTACTGGGATTATACCACATACTGAAAAATGTGAGTTCCCTTCTCCACTTCCAGTCCCGCTTTGTAGAGGCAACTCTCCTTTGTGAGTTTTTGTTTGCTTGTTTTTGTTTTTGAGAAAAAGATTGAGAGTCTGGAGAAATGACAGTGGTTAAGGGCAGTTTCTGCTGTTTCAAGGGGCCCGAGTTTGGTTCCCAGCATCCACAGCGGAGTAGAGAGTTGTGCTCATAACTACCTCTAACTCCAGCTCCAAGGGATCTGATGCCCTTTCTGTCCTCTGGGAGCATTGCACAACAGGCAGGTACTTACTGCATGCAGGCAATATGCTCACGCACATACAAAAAATACTCCTCTCTAAAACCTTTGAAAAAAATCTGTCTGCATTGCAGCAGTATGCACAATACCCTAGATGTAGAATCAACAGATGGTGGATCAGGGAAATGTGGTGTGCACATAAGATAGAATGTTATCTGGCCATACAAAGGAAACACTGCCATTTGTGACAACATGGATGACACTATGCTAAGTGAAAAAACTTATCACAGAGCAACAGCTCTCGAAGAGTCAAATTCACAGATGCAGAAAGTAGAACGGTAGTTTACAGGGCAAAGGGAGAGGAAATGGGCTATTGCTGCTCTATGGGTAAAGACCTCCAATTATCCAGGATGAATAAGTTCAAGATCCCTACAACACTGTGCTTACAGTCAACAGTATTGTATTATGAACTGAACATTTTTTTAAAAGATACATCTAATGTTATGTGTCTTCCCCAGTAGTAAAAAATCAACGAATTATCAAACTTCTTGCTGATGTGGTAGTAACAGGTCTACAGTCTCAGCACTTGGGAGGTAGAGGCAAGAGGATCAGGAGTTCAAGGTCAGTTTGAATTAAATGAGACCCTGTCTCAAAAAAAAATCCCAAACCAACACACACACACACACACACAAACAAACAAACAAAAAAACCCCAAAACCATCAAAGCAAGCAACCAATGAAACAGACAAATAATCCAAAACTTTCATAATATTTGGTGCTCTAAAATTCCATGATGGCTGGGGTATGTATCTCAGTGGTAGCTTCCTTGTTTAGTATCTGTGAGGCCCTGGTTTGATTCCTAGCATCACTAAAAAATGTTAGGGGGCTAGAGAGGTAGTTCAGCATTTAAGAGCACTGGCTGCTTTTGCAGAGAACCTGAGTTTGGTTCCCAGCATCCACCTGAAGGCTAACAACCAACTGAAACTCAGGTTCCAGGGGATTTAACACTCTTTTCTGACCTCCATGGACATTGCACACATAGATGCACTTACATACCTTTAGACAAAACACTCACATACATAAAATAAACGTAAAGGTTAGAAAAATGTGCAAAATTAGGTAGAAAAGGGAATAAGTAGAATGAGAAAACAGAAATGCGAATGGGACAAAGCTGGCTGGCAGGTGCTGCTCCCATGACAGTGTCATGAGATACATGATTGCTCATTTGTTTCGCTTGTCCACCATTACTCTCTTTGCTAGGAATATCAATGTCTTTATATATATATATTTAATTTTATTTATTTTATTTATTTTAATTTTATTTATTTTTGTATGTGTATGAATGTACTGTGTGCATGTAGGTTTGTGCACCTGTGTTGTGCAATGCCGTGGAGGTCAGAAGAGGGTCTCGGATTCCCCTGGAACTGGAGTTCTCCTGGAATTGGAGTTACAGACGGTTCTCAGCCGCCATGTGTGTGCTGGGGATCGAACCCAGGTCCTTTGCAAGAGCAGTCGGTGCTCTTAACCGCTAGGCTATCTCTCCAGCCCCAGAATATCCATGTCTTTAACTCTAGAGATATTTTCTCTCTCTCTCTCTCTCTCTCTCTCTCTCTCTCTCTCTC
>VZQC01003940.1:5003-20853 GCA_009823505.1 Rhizomys pruinosus | reverse complement strand
TTACCATTCTTTAAATAGCCACAGTTGGCTTAATGTACCCATCACATTGGGTTTTTTTAATATATATTTTTAAATTTATTTTTTATGTGTATGAATGTACTGTCTGCATGTAGGTATGTGCACCATGTTGTGCAATGCCGTGGAGGTCAGAAGAGGGTGTCGGATTCCCCTGGAACTGGAGCTAAAGATGGCTCTCACCCACCATGTGGGTGCTGGGGATTGAACCTGGGTCCTCTGCAAGAGCAGTCAGAGCTCTTAACCATTAGGCCATCTCTCCAGCCCCCACATTGGGTTTTAACTTGCTCATTAACTTGGAAAAATATCAGTAAGACAGATAAACTACAGCATTTATGAGGAAACTAATGCAACATATTTCGCTGGTTGGTGAATATTCATATTATAACAGAAACTATAAAAGAGTAATAAAACAGTTAATAAATGAAAATTATTTAGAATGTATATTGTCAAATACATTTTATTCAGAATAGATTTATGTACTTTCTATGTTTATAGCTAAGTATATCATTGATTCTGGTGAAAAGTATGAACTGAAAATTATATAGAAAAATGTCTGTATTGTGGTCCACAAAAGCATTTAAAACTGTCGTTCTGATGTTCTACTGCCCTCTACTGCCCAGAGAGCAAATTACACCTAGCCTTCCCTACCCCAAAGCTGTTTCTTAAAGGGAAAAAATTCATTTGCTAAATGTATAGACTCTTCTCATAAATTAAATTCTGAAATTAAGCATGCATAAAATTATTGTCTCTGTGAGATCCTTAATGTAATTTGGGGGCCTTTTGTTTTATTTTCACATCCCTAGCAGCCAGCATACTGTTTAGCCTAGAGTATATACTGAAACAAGCAAACAACAAACAAAAACAAAAATACAACCAAAATGCAGGATGAGTGAAATGCTGAGGCAATTGTACAGTTACTGATGCTTCATGCTTATGAACCTCTTTACTTCATGGATATCATTACTATATGCATTCATAAAAATAATGCAGCAAGTATTTCTAATATTTTGAGTCCATATAAAATACTAAAGTTCTTTTAGCAGTTTCAAATTCTTCATTCATAGTCATTTCAATTGTAATTTAAAATGATCACTTTTGTGTTTATCAGTTATTCTGGAGAATTGCTCATTAATTGGAGATTTTTTATTGGCTCAAATTAGGATCATCCATGGGAGACAGTGGCTTAAGATCTGAGTTTATCTTTGTCACATGTCCATTTGTTCAGTCCAGGGCTGGCATGAAGTCTCCATGGTCATCAGAATCCTGGCTCCTTCTACCTTAATGCCCAATATGCACGGTTGTGTAAATTAAGTGGAATAAATAGGTGCAGGAACTGTGAGAGGAGAGTGACTGCATCTCAGGAGAGTGGAGGCTGGCACACTAGGAGTTTTGACAGAAGGTCCTGATGTAGTGGTCCGTTGCAATTGTATCAGATGGGCAGGGGTGCAGATTGGAGCTACAAAACTCAGTTTCACAAACTGATGTCCTATAAGTTAATCACCACAAATTAGTACTCAGAGTGCTTCCAGGATTTTACCTGGGTTCTTTTGTCACAGCCTTCTTACTCTACAATAATGGCCTCTAGTTTCTTCACATCACACTTCAGCTTTCCTTTCCTACCTTTCTGACACTCTTTCAGTACTCCACCCTGACAAAACAGAAGCCACTAGATCAGCTGTTTTTTGTCCACTACCATAATTGCAAGCTCTCAATAGAACTTGCACCTGCTCTTTAGTTGCACTGGAGAAAGACTGTCTACAGCTAACATTAGCTATAGGCATAAAGTTAGAATAAATACAGAGAATTGGATTTTCTCAACGAGTAAGGGAAATGGAAGAAGGATGAGGGAATTAAGGAGTGTGTAAACTATTGACTAAGATGATTGATTAGGGAATGGGTAGATGGCTCAGTGACTAAGAGCACTTGCTGCTTTTGTAGAGGACCTGTTCCCAAAATCCCCATGATTGCACACAACTGCCTATAACTCCAGTTACAGGGGATCTGAGACCTCTGGCCTCCCCTGTGATTATGCATGTGCATACATACATACAGTCAAGGCACATGCATATATACACATAAGTAAATAAACAAAGCTTTGAAAAAAATTCAGCTCAGTGGTAGAATGCTTTCTTAGCAAGTGCAAGGTGCTGGGTTTGGTTCCAGATACCAAGAGGGAAGGAAGAAAGAAAAAGAAATAAAGAAAGAAGAAAGAAAGAAAGAAGACAAAAAGAAATAAAGAAAAAAAGAAGGATGGATGATCACATTATTTATGTAGGAGTGAATAGGAAAATGAGGACATTGTCATCTCACTCCAATAAGACTGACTAGGATCAAGAAAACAAATGATACCAACTGCTGGAGAGGCTGTGGGGAAAGGGGGACACTCATCCACTGCTGGTGGGAATGTAAACTCATACAACCACTATGGAAAGCAGTGTGGAGAACACTTGGAAGACTTGGAACGAACTCGCCACCTGACCTAGCCATACCACTCCTGGGTATGTACCCACAAGACTCATCCTACCATAGAGATACATGCACAGCCATGTTTATTGCAGCTCTCTTTACAATAGCAAGGAGCTGGAACCAACCCAAGTGCCCCTCAACTGATGAGTGGATAGAGAAAATGTGGTACATCTACACAATGGAGTTCTATGCAGCGGTAATGAAAGATGACATCATGAGCTTTGCAGGTAAATGGCTGGAGCTGGAAGATATCATGCTGAGTGAAGTAACACAGTCCCAGAAAAACAAACGACGAATGGTATCCCTCATCTGTGGATGCTAGCACCAATTACCTAATTGTATGGCAAACTGAGCAACATTGATGTGATCTGAAAACAACAGTGCTGTTATATTGTAGAATCCCTTAAAAAATAAAAAAATAAAAAAAATAAAAATTAGGACATAATGATATATGGACTGTGACAGGGTAGAAACAATAACCTGTGGGTCCTCAGATTCTTTGCATATTAGGCCATTTGTCTGTGGCTTTCATTTTTTAAATTATTAGTATTAGCAGTATTATTACTACAGACAAGATGTCATGTAGCCCAGGTTGGCTTAAAACTGTCTTTGTAACTGAGGATGACCTTGAACTCCTGATTCTCTTGCCTCTTCCTCCCAAGTGTTAGGATTACAGGCCTGGAAATTAATTTTATAGCATGAGGCAGAGACCTATTAAAAATTTTTTTTTGGTCTTTTTGAGACAGGGTCTCCCTGTAGCTCTGGCTGTCCTGGAACTCACTATATAGACCAGGCTAGCCTTGCATTCCCAGAGATCCACCTACCTCTGCCTCCCTGGTGCTGGGATTAAAGGTGTGTGCCACCACACCTGGCTAAAGATATGTCCTATGATATGATGGTCTGAACGATCTGGTCCTTGCCTACTTATTTAAGTTAGCATGCAAAGTAATGTGTTTCACTATGGAATGAACACACACACACACACACACACACACACTACTTTTCTTTCTTTCTTCATATTCATCCTCTTCCCACAGTGCTCTCCTTGTTCCTCCTCCCTCATCTTACTAGTCTCCTACTTGTCCAAAAACAGTTTCTTCTTCTGCTTTCATGTATCATGTGTCCCATCACTATTTCTGCTCTCTCCCCTCATTTAATATTTCTTCCTCCTTTCTCACAGACCACTTTCTATTTTGATCACATACATGTGCACACACACACACATGCACACGAAGTTAAAACTAGACTCTTCATATAACAGAAAATATGTGGGATTTGTTTTTCTGAGGGGGCTCTGCACTATTTCGCATAATGATCTTCAGTTTCATCCATTTCTTGCATGTCAGGATTTCTCATTTCTTTACAGCTGAATACAACCCTATTGTGTATATGCACACATTTTCTTCCCATTCATCTGTCAATGCACATCTGCATCTAATTTCTTAGCTATTCTGACCAGTGCAGCAATAAACAGATGTATAAATATCTCTGTGGTATGCTGACTTCTGGTATTAATGGAGTAATATACAGGAGTGGTATGACTGGGTCATATAGCAGTTCTACTGTTAATTTTTTTAATATTTTATTTATTTTTTATGTGTATGAATGTACTGTCTGCATGTAGGTCTGTGCACCTGTGTCGTGCAATGCTGCGGAGGTCAGAAGAGGGTGTCGGATTCCCCTGGAACTAGAGATCTCCTGGAATTGGAGTTACAGATGGTTCTCAGCTGCCATGTGGGTGCTGGTGATCGAACCCGGGTCCTCTGTAAAAGCAGTCGGTGCTCTTAACCGCTAGGCTATCTCTCCAGCCCCTCTACTGTTAATTTTTTGAGGAACCTTCACACTGACTTCCATGGTTGCTGTACCAGTTTACATTTCCCCCAGCAACATATGAGGATTTCTATTTACCCACATCCTCGTCAGCATCTGCTGTTTCCTTGCTGATAACCATTCTGACTGGGGTGAGACAGAATCTTAAAGCAGTTTTAATATTCATTTCCCTGATAACTAAGGATATTGAGCACTTTTCAAATATTTATAGCCATTTATATTTCTTCCTTTGAGAGCTGTCTATTCAATTTATTAGCCTATTTATTGATTGGATGATCTGTGTTTAATTTTTGTTTGCAGTTCTTTATAAATTCTAGGTATTAATCTCTTGTTTTATAGATCACTGGCAAAGACTTTTTTCTGTTCTGTAAGCAGTGTCTTCACTCTGGCGATGCTTTCTTTTGATGCACAGAAGCTTTAAAGCTTAATGAAATCCCATCTGCCAATTCATAGGATTATTTCCTGTGATATTAGAGCCACTTCCCAGAAAGTTCTTGCCTATATTGAAGTATTTTCCCCTAGAAGTGTCAGAGTTCCATGTTTTACACATCAGGTCTTTGATTCATTTATATTTGACTTTTAAGGATGAGCGATGTGGATCTAGTTTTATTCCTCTTCAAGTAGGTAATATTGTATTTTTGGCACCATTTGCTGAAGATAGTTTGTCCTCCAATGTATATTTTTTGTCAAAATTAGGTGGTTGCAGCTGCATGGCTTATTTCTCAAGCCTCTATTCTATTCCACTGGTCTGTTTGTTACTTTCTGTTACTGTGATAAGATACATGGCTCCAAGTGGCTTATGGAAGAGTTTGACTCCTGGTTCTAGAGGGAGAATCCATAATGTTGGCGGAGGCATGGCAACAGTTGTGTGGAGCAGGAAGCTGAGTGACCACATCTTCACGAAGCAGAGAGTGAACTGCAAGTGGGGGAAAGGCTATAAAATCTCAAGCCTTTTCCCAGTGATGTACTTCTACTAACAAGGTCACATCTCTCTAAAGATTTCATAATTTCCCCTAATAGCATCAGCTGACTGAGGACAGAACATTAAAATATACCCCCCCCAAAAAACAAAACAACAACAACAACAACCCCAAGACAACAGCAACAAAAAGAAAAGGCATTGACAATATTAAAAAATTATAAAATACTTTGGACCTATGTGGGACATTTTTTAATTCAAACCAACACTGGCCCCCAAGGGCTAATGGCTATCTCATGCTGTAAAATGCATTTAGTGTACCTTCAAAAGTCTCATACTCTTTAATAGCCTAAACACTGTTCAAAAGTCCAAAGTCTCTTCTGAGACTCAAGGCAATCTATTAAGTGTAATTCTCTGTAAAACAAAATAAAAAACCAAAACAAATTACATACTTCCAACATACAATGGCATAGAATAAATAAATATTACCATTCCAAAAAGGAGGAAGGCAGGCAGGCATATTGAGAAAATACTGAACCAAAGCAGGACCCAAAACCAGCAGGGCAAATACTGAATCCTGTAGTTCCATGTCCATTGTCTGGCCTTTAGCTTCAAAGGGCTTAGATAGATCTGACCCTCTAGTTTTTGCTGTCTTAAACATACATTTCTCTCTTGGGCTGGTTCTACTCCATGTATAAAGGTCTCCTTGTCAGATGTCTCATGGTTCTGGCATTTTCAATATCTTGAGCTCTCCACTGCAACACAGGCTTCACTTTCACAGCTTCATGCAATGGCCTCTCATGGCCTCCCGGACTATCAGGGCCACCTTCTCAAAGCAATTAACTCCAACATTGCCACATTTGACCTGGCCTAAGTGGCTTTCTGAAACAGCAGAGGAAGAATCTATGACCTTATCACTCTTGCATTTTTCACATCTCCAAAGTCAGTACCATGTGGGTGACACTGCTAAATTCAACTGTCACCTTGGGACGGACCCTTGTCTCTTTCAACCACAATAGCAGAGGCTTTCCTATGTTGAAGCAATTGCTTTCTAGAAGTAAAGCAACCCCTAAAGATTTATCCTTTCACAAGTTGGAAGCTTAGCTGGGTGGGGTCTTGGCCTATGAGTATCTTGATCATTGTTCCAGTGCAGAGCAGGAGGGTTCTCCTTAATGGTGCTAATCTCTTTAACAAGTATAGCCTCTCTTTTACCGTATGCCTTGGCTGCAACCTTAAGCTTCCTAGGACTTTCTTCTCTCCAAACTGTACATTCTGTATTTCTGTAGGCCTTTATCATTATAGACTTGCACTAGAGTTAGCAGTAGTAACTATGCCAGAGACTCAATGTTATGCAGTCTTAAAATTTCCTCTACCAAAAAAAAAAAAAAAAAAAAAAAGCCATGTGTGGTGGTCATGCCTATTAATCCCAGCATTCAGGAGGTAAGAGGCAGGTGGATTCTCTGTGAGTTCAGCCAGCCTGTCTACAGAAGTGAGCTCCAGGGCCAGTGGGACTTAAAGGGAGATGCTGTCTCAAAAAACGGACCCCCCCAAAAATGTCCTCTACAAATTAGTTTAAAATTTAGCCTTAGGCAAATTCTGTTTTCGTTTTTTTTTTTTTTTGAGACAGGACTCTCCCTATAGCCCCAGGCTGGCCTGGAACCCCCTCTATAGAACCAGGTGGCTTTGATAACTTACAGAGAAATCCCTGTCTCTGCCTCTGAGTGTATGGATTAAAGGCATGTCCACCAGCGAAATAAAAAAAATAATTATTATTACTTATATTATTATATACTGAACTGCTATGTAGACCAGCTGGCCTGATCTACAAGATCGCTTGCTTCTGTCTCCCATGTGCTGGGATTAAAGGCATGTGTTCCTATACCCAACTCAGTCAAGTTCTTAGGATCTGTGCAGAAGCCAGCCAGATTCTTTGCCAAAATATCACCTAAAGAGCCTCTGGCTAGTTGCTAATGTTGTTCCCTTCTGAAATCTCATTAGTCAGGTCTCTACTATCCATATTACTCTCTTTAGAGAGATCTATGTTTAGATGTTTATCACTGCACTATTCATAACAGCTAAGAAATGGAATGTAGATGTCCATTGACAGATGAATGGATGAAGGAAATGTTGAATGTATAAACAATGGTGCTTTTAAAAAAATTTTTTTAAAATTTTATTTATTTTGAGTTATTGAATGTACTGTCTGCATGTAAGGTTTTGTGCACCGCATGTCATGCTAATGCCATGGAGGTCAGATAGAGGGTCTCGATTCCCCTGGAACCTGGAGTCTCCTTGGATTGGATTACAGCGGGTTCATAGCTCACCTGGTGGTGCTGGGGATTGAGCCCGTGGTCCTACTGGCCAAGCAGTCGGTGCCTTAACCGACCTAGGTATCTCTCCACCCCCAACAATGCGTTCTTTTTAATGTGAGTGTTATCCTGTACATATGTAAGGGGAACCTGTGTATCAGTGCCCCACGCAGAAAGAGGGCATTGGATCCTGAAATGGAGTTTTACAGTGTGTAGCAGATATGGGTGCTGGGATTTCGATCTTAGGTCTCCTCAAGACAAGCAGTGTGATGGTTAATCCTGTATCCTGGTGTCAACTTGACTGGACTAAGGAACAAATTAAGAAGAGAAGGGATGTTTGATTGGACCCCTCAACCCGGATGGCCACGCCACAATGTGGGCGTTACTTCTGCCGGCAGGCCACGGCCCAGAAGGAGCTGTGTCCCTTTTCTCCTGCGGCTTGCCTCTCTCATCTGGTGAGTTTGTCTTGCTGCTGTGATCAACCTTTCGGATCCCAGCGTGTACTGAGACTGGCAGATCTCCTGGAATCCATTCGGGCCTTCAGCACTAGACTGGGACTACTGAGACATCCAGCCTTGCAGACTGAGCAGTTCCCTGGATTCTCTCGGCCTTTCCAGTGTGGTGCAGCTACTGTTGGACTCCTTGAACTCTGTCACGTGAGCAAACCAATAAATTGTATATAGCTATATATATTCGTCCTGTTACTTCTGTTTCTTTAGAGAACCCTGACTAATACAAGCAGCTAGTGCTCTTAACCACTGTACCATCTCTCCATCCCCCACAATGGGGTTTTATTCAGCCTACGAAAAAACATTAAATCAGGTCATTTGTAAGATAACATGAAACTGGAAATCATTACGTACACCTGTCTTCCAGGTTCCTACTAGATTGCCCTGTTAAGCTCTGTTTACATAGTCATCTGCTTTTGCTTTTCTAGTGCACAATTCCAAAGTCTTCTATATTTCTCCAAAAACCATTATCATATCTTTAAAACAAGAACCAGTTTCTCCTAGTATCGACTTCTGTATTAGTTACTTTTTGTTGCTGTGATAAAACTCCACAACTGAAAGTGATTTATGGAAGAAATAGTTTCTTTTGCCTTACAATTTGAGAGGGGAAGCCCGTAATGGTAGGGAAGGCGTGGCAGCAGATGGGTGGAGCAGGAAATGAAGAGACCACACCTTCAAAGGCAAGCTTGAAGCAGAGAGAACTGGAATGGGGGGGGCTGTAAACTCTCAGAGCTTGCCCAGGTGACTCCAGGTACTTCCTCCAGCAAGAATGCACTTCCTAAACATTCCATAATCTCCCCAAACAGTGCTACCCAGCTGGGGACTAGCTTTTTAGATACCTGAGACCTTTTCCACCTAAACCACTACAGCCTGCAAGTCTGCTTTCGTGCCAGTACTGTGCTGGTTTTTGTACTGTAGCTCCATAGAATGGTGTGAGATCAGGTTTTATGATATCCCCAGCATTGTTCCATCTGCTTAGGATGGTTTTGGCTCTTCAGGACTTTGTACTTCCATATGAATTTTTTATATGAATTTTAATATTCTCTTTTTTTCTATTTCTGTGAAGAATGTAATTGTAATTTTTTTATTATTTTTTTCACATTTAGTTCTATATTTAATAGCATAGAAATGGATAACTGTATAAACACAATATAAATTCACAAGACATTAACAAAATAGAAAAATAATGGCAGTCTCATATAAGACAAAAACATAATTGAAGCAAAAGAGCAAAGAGAAGCTAGACTTTCCAGTTTTTATCACTGTATGCTTTTAGGTTAATGCTTGAACAATTGAGAAATTTATAATTGTTAAAAGTCCCAAGTATCTCTGTATGCAAATTCATACCACATATTTTATGCTAAAGATTATGTGGCAGTAATTCTATAATATTGAATACCACAAATAATAGTATGGTCATGTAGAATGTAATTGGCATTTGAATAATTTTTATTGTTGTAATGAACAGGCAGATGTCAACCTATGGTTCTTAAGCAACTGGAAAATATTTTGAGATACATTGATTACTTGGGACCAATGTAACATATAGCATAAAGTTATATACATTTATTTTTTATTTTATTTTTTTTTGCTTTTTTGTTTTGTTTTCATTTTAACAATAAGTGATAATTTGTGAGTACAAGCATCCTTCATGTAAAACCAATTTGCAAGCAGTTGTGCCCAAACCCACACAGTTGAATTTGTAGATCACTCTAAGGAATGTAGCCGTTCTTACAATATTGATACTGCCAAAACAAATGACAAATGGTATCCCTCATCTGTGGATGTTAGTGCCAATTACCTAGTTGTAAGTATTTCTTGTGCAGGGCTCCTTGAGCTTTTGTCCAAGTAGTTGGGAGTGATGCATATTGGAAAGAACAACAACAACAACAACAACAGAAAAGAACTTCTGCTCAAAACAGTCAACTTCTGCATCGATAATTTTGAGAAAGACTCAGAAAAAAATGCAGAACATGTTTGGCAGAATGCATGAGCTCTGGTAGGGTGGGGAGGTGGAGAGGGGGACATGGGTCTAGATTTGATTTGTAACATAATCTTGTACAACTATATATATGTATATATAAATAAATTTAAAAAATGGAGAAAAAAGAAAACACAAAAAACCCAACAATATTGGTTCTGCCAATCTATGAGCATGGGAAGTCTATTTTCTAATGTCTTGAACTTCTTTCTCTAGTGTCTTTAATTTAGAGTCTTTAATATAAAGGTTTTTCACTTCCTTTTTAAGTATTAAAGTTAAAAAAATTATTTTATTTTACATATATGAATGTTTTGCCTGCAATGTAAGTGCAGCTGTGTGCGAGTGCTCATGGTGGCCAGCTTCTGAAGCTGGACATACGGATAGTTGCTAGCCACTGTGTAGGTGCTGGGAACTGAAGTTAAATCTTCTGCAAGGGCAGCCAGGGCTCTTAACCACTGAACAATAGCTCAGGCTCCCTTGTTAAGTCTTTTTTAAAGCTACCATAAATGAATTTTCTTTTCTGACTTCATTCTTGCAAGTTCATTATTGGTATACAGAAGCACTGCTGATGGGGCTAGAGAGACGGCTGAGTGGTTAGAGCCCTGGCTGCTCTTGCAGAGGACCTGGGTTTGGTTTCTAGCACCCACATGGTGGCTGACAACCATCTGTAACTCCAGTTTCAGGGGATTCAACACCCTCTTCTGACCTCTGTGGGCACTGTATGACATGGGTGCACATACATGCATATAAGGAAACATTCATATGCTTAAACAAAAATAATAAAAAATAAGAATAGCTACTTCTACATATTTAGTATCCTCCTATTTTTCTAAAAGTGTGTTAGCTCTAAAGTAGCTAAGAGTTTTCTGATGGAGTCATAAAGGTCTTTTTTTTTTTTTTTTTTTTTTTTTTCTTTTTGAGACAGGGTCTCCCTGTAGCCCCAGATGTCCTGGAATTCGCCTTGTAGACCAGGCTGGCCTTGAACTCACAAAGATCCGCCTGCCTCTGCCTCCCAAGTGCTAGGATTAAAGGTGTGCGCCACCACGCCCGGCCATAAAGGTCTTTTAAGTACAGGATTGTACTGTCTGCAAATTTTGTCCTTTTCTATTTGTATTCATTTTATTTTGTTGTCTTACTATTCTAGCTAAGACTTCTAGTGCTATATTTGGCAAAAACTGTGAGAATGGACACTCTTCCCTCATTCCTAATTTTAGAGGAAATGCTTTCACTTTCCCCTCCACATTTTAGAATGGTATTGGTTTGTTGTATTATGGTGATATATATTCCTTCTATCTCTAGTTTCCTCAAGGCTTTAAAAAATATTATTTATTATTTTTATTTTTATGTGTATCTGTGCATGTCTCCATGTAGGTAGGTGCACCTGTGTTGTGCAATGCCCGTGGAGGTCAGAAGTGGGCATTAGATCCCCTGGAACTGGAGTAACAGATGGTTGTTAGTCACCATATGAGTGCTTGGATTTGAGCCTGAGTCTTCTGTAAGAGTAGCCAGTGCTCTTAACTGCTGAGCCATCTTTCTAGCCCCTCTCAAGGCTTTTATCAGGAAGGGATACCAAACTTTGTCAGAGGCCATTTATCATTTGCAATGATCATGTGATTTTTATCCTTAAGTCTATGTATTGAATTACATCTATTGATTTGTGTATGTTGAACCAATCTTGCACTCCTGGGATGAAACCAGATTGGTCATGGTGACTGTCTCAATGTATTCTTGAATACTATCTGTAAGAAATTTGTTAAGAATTTTTGCATCTGTGTTCAGTAGGGAAGTTGGTTTACAGTTTCTTTTTGGTCGTGTCCTAATCCAGTTATGATACCAGGGTTATAACATATTTGTACAATTAGATTGACAGTGTATCTTCTTTTCCCATTTGTGGAACAGTTTGAAGAATACAGGTGCTAGCTCTTCCTTAAAGGTTTGGTAGAACGAGGTAGTGAACCCATCTGAACCTGGATTTTAGCTTCAGTCTCATTGCTTGTTATGAATCTGTTTAAGATGTTTACATCTTCATTTAATTTTGGTAGGTCTTAAGTGTTTGGAAATTTATTGATTTTAGATTTTTCCATTGTTTGTAATGTTTTCAAAATATTCCCTAATGACCCACTAGGCTTCATTAGAATCTGTTATAATCTCATCCATTTCATATGTAATTTTATTAATTTGGGTCCTATATTTATTACTTATTTTTTGGTTAATTTGCTTGGGGCTTTGACAAAATATATATTTTTTTCAAATAACCAATCTTGTTGAATTACTCTTCTTTTATCCTCCATTTCATTGATTTGTGCCCTGATCTTTATTATTTATTGTCAGCTATTGTGTTTGGGGTTAGCATGTTCTTATTTTTCTAAGACCTTAAATTACATCATTAGGTTATTTATTATGATCTGATATTTTAAATGTAATCATTCACAGCAATAAACTGTCCTTTCAGAACTGCCTTAGGTGTATCCTAAATGTTCTGGTAAGTGTGTTTTCATTTTTATTTGATTCTAGAAAAATTAAAATTTCCTCATTGATTTCTTCCATTACCCACTGATTTCTCAAGGTGTGCTGTTCAGTCTCTAAGTATTTGTGTACTTTCTGTTGCTATTGACTTCTAGCTATTGATATTTTTATCCTATTGTGACCTGAGAAGATACATTAAATAATTTTGTATTTGTAAGGATATAAGATGTGGTCTTAGAGAAGTTTCCATGGGATGCTGAAAATGTGTATTCCGTTCTGTTTGATGGACTATTCTGTAAATAGTTGTTAGGTCAACTTGATCTATATTACAGTTTAATGATAAAGGTTCTTTCTTGATTTTTAGTTTGAATGACCTATCTAAAGATGAGAGTGGGGTTTTGAAGTAGTTATTATTGTATCAGGATCAGACCTTTCATATTCATTAGTATTTATGAAATTGGGAACTCTGCCATGCAGTGCATATATACTTACAGGTTTTATATCTTCTTGATGGATTATTTATTTTATTAGTGTATTGTGATCATTTCTTCTAATTTTGATTTGAAATCTACTTTATCAGATATTGGAATAGCTATAACGAACCCGTTTTTGGCTTGTACTTGCTTGATAAATTTAAATTCCTTGACTCTTAGTCTATAGGTGTATTTCTTAGAGATAACTAATTAAATATAATTTTAAAAAACTTTATTTTGTATATATGATATACGTGTGTGCAGTCACGTATGTCCCAGCATGTACATGGAGGCTAGTGGACAACTTAGTGGTGTAAGTTCTCTCCTTCCATATTTACATGGGTTCCAGGGATTGAACTTAGGTCATCAGGCTTGAGCAGCTAGCATTTTTACTTACCTCAGTCTCATAAAACCTAGTTTTTTATTCCAGTCAGCTAATATGTATCTATTGGTAAGCTGAGACTATTGACATTTAAGGGTATTATTTACTGAGTCCTATTATTTTAATGATTATTTTTTTCATTTAGTTGGATTGTTGTTCATTTATTTCTCTTATTAGTATTATTGGTTTGCTTGTTTACTGTGTTGGAGTCCTTGCAAGATCCCCTTTGTTCATCTATTTCTGTCATGAAATTTGTTCTTTCTTGAGTTCTTGTGATTGAGTTTCTTCCTTCTCTGTATAGCATTCCATTAAATATCTTCTGCAGTCTTGGCTTAGTCATCATAAATTGCCTTATTTTGTATTTGTCTTTAATAAATATCCGTATTAGATTCAATTCAATCCCAATCAAAATCCCCATGAGCTTCTTCATAGACTTGGGGAAAAAAAATCCTTAAATTCATATGGATAAACAAAAGACCCCAAATAGCTAAAGCAATCCTGAGTGAAAAATGCAATACAGGGGGGATTGCCCTACCAGACTTCAAGCTGTATTACAGGGCCATAGTCATAAAGAAAGCCTGGTACTGGCACAAAAACAGACCCATTGACCAATGGAACAAAATTGAAGATCCAAACTTGAGCTCATACAGTATCAGTCACCTCATATTTGACAAAGGGGCAAAAAAATCTCAATGGAAGAAGGACAGAATCTTCAGCAAATGGTGCTGGCAAAACTGGATCACCATTTGTAGAAGAACAAAATTAAACCCATACCTCTCACCCTGTACAAAAATCAACTCCAAGTAGATCAAAGATCTCAATGTGAAACCCCAAACCCTGAAGGTGATAGAAGAAAAAATTGGCAACAACCTACAAGACATAGGCATAGGAAAAGACTTTCTAAATCAGACAGCAGCTGCACAGGAAATAAGGTCAACAGTCGACAAATGGGACTTCATCAAACTCAAAAGCTTCTATACAGCAAAAGAAACAATCAAGGAAGTGAAGAGAAAACCAAAAGAGTAGGAGGAAATCTTCACCAGTGATATATCTGACAGAGCCTTAACATCAAGAATATATAGACTACTCAAAAAACAAAGAAATAAGAAACAAATGACATATTCAAAAGATGGAGTAAAGAGCTGAACAGAGACTTCACCAGTGAGGAATTAAAGATGGCTGAGAAACAGCTTAAAAAAGTGTTCAACATCATTAATAATTAAGGAAATGCGAATTAAAACCACTCTCAGATATCATCTCACTCTGATACGACTGGCTAAGATCAAAATGTATTGTTTTATGTACTAGTATGGCCTTATTTTTACATTTGCAACTGAAGAAAATATAGGTATTCTGCTATTGTTACATGTGGTATTTCATAAATGTCAACTGATTGATGTCCTAGTGTGCTTCTCCATTGCTGTCACAAAACACTCTGACCAATTCCAACTTGGGGAGAAAAGGGTTTATTTGTCTTACATCTCCGAGGTCACAGTTCATCACTTAGGGAGCCCAAGGTAGGACCCCAGGGCAGGAACCTGGAAGGAGGATCTGAAGCTCAGGCCATGGAGAAATGATGCTTACTGGCTTGCTCCCCTGGCCCATGCTCAGCCTGATTTCTTATATGACACACAACAACCTGCCAGGGGTGGCACTGCCCACAGTGGGGTGGGCCCTCCCACATCACTCAAAAATCATGAAAATAGGGGCTGGAGCTTGCATGGGCCTTGTGCACTGCTTTGCTCCTGTAACACTGAGCAGTCTAAGAAGCTCGCCATCTAGTGTACTCTAGATGAAATGCACCTTCAGTGTTATCTTAATGTGATCAGATATATTATTTCATTGAATAAGTTTAGAAATTAACAACAGAAGAGTATTGTGAAATCTTTTAGACGATATGAGTGCTGGGCATTTATCTTGATTTAAAAAAGAATTTTTCTACAGCCGGGAGTGGTGGCGCACGCCTTTAATCCTAGCACTTGGGAGGCAGAGGCAGTGGATCTTTGTGAGTTCAAGGCCAGCCTGGTCTACAGAGCGAGTTCCAGGACAGCTGGGGTTACAGGAAGACCCTGTCTCAAAATAGACACCCCGCTCAAAAAAATATGTGCACCTTGCAGACTGGTTTAGGTGCTTGATAAATGTCAAGTTATTAAACCCAGGGATTCAACAGTGCTTCGGATCCTTTCTTTTGGATTTCTGCTCCAGTCCTCCAGTGCTGGAGGTGGCACATTCAGTCTGATGGTGTAGGCAAAGTATGCGTAGTTTGGAGACCGTTCACCTCCAGTCCTCAGATCACTTGACAGAACTAAATCTCTTGATCTGCTTCACCTATAAGAAGGAACAAACGTTTGTATCCCTGCACCGTTGAAAGCCTTAAATATTATAGGTAGCAATGGAACGTGTATGGGAATTCTGAGAATCTTGAGTTTAATAAATGCTTGTTCAAACCCAGGCAGTAGTCTCCAGTAAATCCGTAACAGTAATTTTCTGGAGAAAA
>VZQC01003927.1:1892711-1904502 GCA_009823505.1 Rhizomys pruinosus | reverse complement strand
GACGAGTGGATAGAGAAAATGTGGTACATCTACACAATGGAGTTCTATGCAGCAATAAAGAAAGATGACATCATGAACTTTGCAGGAAAATGGCTGGAGCTAGAAGACATCATGGTGAATGAAGTAACACAATCCCAGAAAAACAAATGATGAATGGTATCCCTCATCTGTGGATGCTAGTGCCAATTACCTAGTTGTAAGTATTTCTTGTGCACGGCCCCTTGAGCTTTTGTCCAAGCAGTTCTAAATGATGCATATTGGAAATAACGACAACAACAAAAAGCACTGCCTGAAAGAACTGACTGAAACATTGAACTTCTGCTCAAAACAGTCAACTTCCACATGAAGAATATCGAGAAAGACTGAGAAAGAGATGAAAAGTGTGTTTGGCAGAATGCATGAGATCTGGTGGGGTGGGGGCATAGGGTGGGGAACATGGGTCTAGATTCGATAATCTTGTACAGAATATATATTAAAAAAATAAAAAAGAAAAAGAAAAAAATTTTTTGAAAGAGGCTCTCATTCTGTAGCTCTTGGTGATCTGAAACTTACTGTGTAGCCCAGGTTGGTCTCAAACTTGCTGGACTCATCTTGCCTTGGCCTACCTAATGCTGATATTTTGGACATGAACTATCCTAAACAGCTAAATGTTTCTTTTAATTTAGGCATTTAAAATTTATTTTTATTATTTATTTTTTATTTTACATTATTCTAAAATAGGCATACATACATTCCACACATATGTCAAAATTACAAATTCTGAAAATAAACTATAGGTTGATTCCTAAAGACATTTATTTAGAGATTCACATTTTAACAGTATTAATATTTTTTATTAAATTTTATTTAAAAAATTTTTATGTGTATGAGTATTTTACCTACATGTGTATGTGCTTGTGCATGCAATGCCTGAAGAAGCCAGAAATGTACATCACTTAGCCTGGAACTGGTGCTACTGATGGTTAGCCACCATGTTGGTGCTGGTAATTGAACCCAGATCCTCTGTAAGAGCCACCAGTGTTCTTTTTTTCTTTTTGTCTTTTTGAGACACGGTCTCCCTGTAGCCCCAGCTGTCCTGGAACTCACTCTATAGACCAAGCTGGTCTTGAACTCACAAGAGATCCGCCTGCCTCTGCCTCCCAAGTCCTAGGATTAAAGGCGTGCACCACCACGCCCGGCTGCCACCAGTGTTCTTAATCCCTGAGCCATCTCTCCAGTCCCCTGAAGTTTAATTTTTTTTTTTAATTTTATTTATTTCTGTATGTGTATGAATGTACTGTCTGCATGCAGGTTTGTGCACCCGTGTCGTGCAATGCCGCAGAGGTCAGAAGAGGGTGTCGGTTTCCCCTGGAACTGGAGTTCTCCTGGAATTGGAGTTTCAGACGGTTCTCAGCCGCCATGTGGGTGCTGGGGATCGAACCCGGGTCCTCTGTAAGAGCGGTCGGCGCTCTTAACCGCTAGGCCATCTCTCCAGCCCCATGAAGTTTAATTTTTAAATTAAAAATTTTAAATTTTTAATTTAAACATAAACAGGATATGTTCCATTGTTTTGAGAAAGGGAAACCATGACTTTCTTTTTTTCGTTCCCTTTGATTTTATATTATTCCAAAATATGCATATATACACTCCACACATAAATCAAAATGACAAAGTCTGAAAATAAACTATGGGTTAATTCTAAAACACATTTAGAGATTCACATTTTAACAGTAAAGTTGCATGCAAGTAAAAAGAAGTATAACTTTACATTCTTGTATTTTTTTAGAATATGAATACATATCTTCCCCCCATACTTCCATAACTGTTCATTGATATCTCTCATCAGCACAACACTCATTCATTCATCAAATTATGCCAAGCACAACTGTGACCCATTAGGAGATCCATGACTGAACAATGAGAGAGTCACCAGGGATTATGTGATTTGAGCAAGCAGGTGCAGCTCTAGATTCTTGGGGCTTGGTCATCTATGAGAGTGGATGGAAAGTGAAAGAATTCTGTGATGCAATTTTTAATAACAAAAAATAAAAATCATAAAGAGAAGAGGTTGTTTTAGATGAATGCTCCTCCAGACATCCTGCACCCTGTGGGGAGTGGAGTGCTACTGCTTAACTCACGCCACAGCCTTCTGGCTGGGTTGAGTCAGTATCTCATTTCTTGTGCTAGAACTTAGCACAATATGGGGAACCAGCCAACCAACCAAGCGGTACAACTGATATCCACAATACAACACACACACACACACACACACGCACACACGCATGCACGCACACACACACGGTGATGTTAAGTGCTTCGGGTATGTACCATAATAAGGTACTAGCATGAGGACAATCCAGCTCATGAGCAAGGGAAGTGCAGTGCACAGCGCTCCTGATGCTTCATAATCTTCCCTAGGACTGCAAGCACTGGAGGCTCTGCGCTCGTCAGGGCACTACTTCTCAGTCATTCCCATGCCTCATCTATGTGGTGGTCTCTGTGCACCATTTGTAGTCACATTAAGTACATGAGCTTTCCCTTTCTCTCCTCTAAATGGAAAGCTAGGATCTCCAGCCATAAACAGAAGGTAAGAGTAGTAGTAATATAATGAAAGAAAACAAAGTCATGAGTACCTTGCTGAAGGGTCAGAGGGCGGCAGGCATGGAAACATCACAGCAGCACTCATGTGGTCCTTAAGCAGACTGGAAAAAAATTGAAGGGTGGAGAAAGGACAAAGATATATGTCATTTTATTTTAGTGCTTTTTAAAATGTTCACTGGGCACCATTTAAAATAAATACTATCATGCTTTATGTTTTATGTGAGAAGTATCAGAAAGAATGTGCTAAATATCAGACAGATGTTTTAATGTGGGCAAGGCTGCTGTTTATGTTTTAGGTTCCTCGTTTATTTTTTAAATTTTATTGATTTTTGTATGTGTATGAATGTACTGTCTGCATGTAGGTTTGTGCACCTGTGTCATGCAGTGCTGCAGAGGTCAGAAGAGGGTGTCAGATTCCCCTGGAACTGGAGTTAAAGATGGTTCTTAGCCGCTATGTGGGTGCTGGGAATCGAACCCGGGTCCCCTGCAAGAGTGGTCGGTGCTTTTAACCACTGAACCATCTCTCCAGCCCCAGGTTCCACATTTATTAGCACTGTGTTTTTAAGTTTGTCCTGTAACTTTCTTGAGCCTCTGCATGCTAGTCTGTAAATGGGTGCAACCCTTACCCCCCAATTTTCTATGTGTTAAGCAGATAAATCCTACAAAACTGGATTGTGTATACAAATCACCTGAAGGTCTTATTAAAATGTAGATTTTGCACCTGAAACTCTGAAACTATTAGAAGAAAGTATTAGACGAAAACACAGCAATCAACAAGTTAAATTAAATTAAAAGGCTTCTGTACAGCAAAAGAAATAACCAAAAAAATGAAGAGAAAATCCACAGAGTAGGAGCAAATCTTCACCAGCAACACATCTGACCGAGGTTTAACATCTAGAAAATATAAAGAACTCAAAACACAAAGAATCAAGGAAACAAGTGACCCAATTAAAAGATGGGCTAAGGATCTGAACAGAGATAGCTAAGAAACATCTTAAAAAGTGTTCAACAAAAAGAGAGGAAAAAAAGAAGGAAAAAAGTGTTCAACATCATTAGTAATCAGGAAAATGCAAATTAGAACCACTTTAAGATTTCATCTTACCCCAGACTGGCTAAAATGAAGAGAACAAATAATACCAAATGCTGGAGAGGATGAGTGTAAGGGGAAAGCTCATTCATTGCTGGGGGGATTGCAAGATCATGCAACCCCTATGGAAAGCAGTGTGGAGAACTAAAAGACTGAAAATGAGGCTGGGCAGGTGGTACATGCCTTTAATAAACCCAGCACTTGGGAGGCAGAGGCGGGTGAGTCTCTGTGAGTTCAAGGCCAGCCTGGTCTACATAGTGAGTTCCAGGACAGCTGGGGCTGCAGGGAGACCCTGCCCCCAAAAGACCCCCTCCCCCCAAAAGGCTAAAACTTACTATACCACTTGACCCAGTTATACCTCCTTGGCATATACCCGAAGGACTCATCCTATTGCAGAAATACTTGCACATCCTGTTTGTTGCTGCTCTTTTTACATTAGCTAGCAGATGGAAGCAACCTAAGTGTCCCTCAAGTGATGAGTGGCTAATGAAAATGTGGTACACAATGGAGTTTTACTCAGTGATAAAGAAAGGTGAAATCATGAAATTTTCAGGTAAGCGGATGGAACTGGAAAATGTCATGCCAAGGGCAGTAGCACAGACTCGGAAAAACAAAGGACATATGTTCTCCCTCATTTGTGGGCCCAAGCCCCAAATCCTTATAGGTGAGTATATATTCTGATGTAACTGTAGGAACCAGGAAGATGCAAAGGGAGCAGGGATATAAAGGGAAGGAAGGAAGCTGAGAGAGAAGAATAGTAGGAGACAGGTGTACTAAGGGAGAAATGGATAAAATAGAGGTGCTTAAATGGGAGGGAAAACCAGGGGTTATAGAAGGAAATTTGGGGATAAAGGGAAAGAAGGAGCCCAAGACAGGTGGGACCATAGGAGACTGGCAGTATCAAGAGAATGAGAAAAATTGGGGCACATTAAATAGGGAGGACATGGAGGGAGGATTGGACAGGAAAGGGAGAGAGGTGAGATAAATAATGCCTAGCTAGTGTAAAAAAAAAAAACCCTGAGGGAATCATATTAGTTTGACAGTATAATAACAAATTACACATACGATATCTCTACATGAGTCCATGTGCATAGCTGAAGATTACATAACAAAAAACAGTGCCAAACAGAAGAAACCTTCCTCTGAGTCATTGATTAGCCTATTGCCACAGCTCTCGACTCCCTCCCAGAACTTGAAGGTGAGACCCTATTGCTGAAGACAGGACATACTTCAGAAAGTGGATTTGGAACAATGAAGATAGAACTGACCTGGAAGCCAACTGCCCTGAAGACTAGCTCTCACAGGTTTGAAGAGCACTACAGAACATGGCAAGGGAGAACGTCACCTGAAGGTCCGACACCAGCTTACCCCCATCAATGTCCAGCATATAACATTGGTACAGTAGTGGCACTTTTATCTTGGGGGCAAACAGCAGCTAACTAATTGGACTTAAAGACCGCTCAGTGGAAGGAAATTAATGTGTGGTACTGTAAACATAGCCAAATACACATGACTGGAGAGGTCATAGATCTTAGAGAAATTCCCAAGGCTGGCACATCCATAGACTAATGTAACTTCTTACTAAGTGCAAAATATGCATCCTTATATTTACAAATATCCCAGACAGCACTCATCAAAGAAGCTTATTTTACACCAGATGAAGACTATTGCAGAGCACCACAACTGATCACACACAGACCTTGTCTGTGAATTGCCCAAGTGTAAGCAGCATATCTACAATGCAACCTCTACACTTAAGGCTCATGCAGCAAAGAACAAGGGACCAAGAGGACACTAACGAATCTCTTAACTCTCATTAAGGAAGCTCCCCCATGCAACAGAGGGCTAGGAACACAAAAGGTCATAAATGCTCAAACTATGGAGATGAGGAGTCTACAGAGTGTGGGTCCACGGACAGGTCTCCTATATTAAGCTTCATTCACCCAGGGCTCAGGGACCACTGTGGAAGGGGATGGAAAGATTGTAAGAGCCAGGGAGGTGATGCATGACCGTATGGAAATAGAATTCTACAAGTTTCTGGGACCCTATTGCTACGAACCTACAGCAGTGGTGTCAGCAGGCACAAAATCCATGCAGATTCAGCCAGACAAATCCCTGCATGAACTGGGGAAATGGGCAGCAGAACTCAATCTTAGCTGAAGAAATATTGGCAGCTGATTACTGATGGATGAGGAATGGCTGGTCTTCTTAAAATGAGGGAGATTGGGCTGTGGGGACAGCGCAGCCGTTAAAGGCTGAGGCTAAGAAAAAAAAATGAGGGAGATATGGTAACTAGAGTTCAGTGGATGAAATTGCACTGATGAACTTCCAGGGACACTAATTTGGCACAATAGGTCTTAACACAAATGGCAGAAGGTATGAATTCCAGTGTGTGTGGGGGGGCTGAGTGAGTGTGCCAGTGGAGAAGGAGGTATAAAGGTGCTTAAGACTGAGATGTGGGGCTGGAGAGATGGCCTAGCGGTTAAGAGCGCCGACCGCTCTTACAGAGGACCCGGATTCGATCCCCAGCACCCACATGGCGGCTGAGAACCGTCTGTAACTCCAATTCCAGGAGAACTCCAGTTCCAGGGGAATCCGAGACCCTCTTCTGACCTCCGCGGCATTGCACGACACGGGTGCACAGACTTGCATGCAGACAGTACATTCATACACATACGGAAATAAAAATTAATAAAAAAACATTAAAAAAAAGACTGAGATGCTATGTATGAGATACACGAAAATGCAATAAAGTTTTTTAAATAAAATAAGTAAAATTTTAAAATGGCGGTAAACTAAAATAGATAAGTAAAATGTTCTGAAATTCTAAAAAAAGTACACACAACACTATACACACATAACACATCACATACAGAATTTTTAAAACAAATTTGAATATATATATTTAATACAATAGAACAAGAGAGAAAAAACAAAAAAAAGAAAAACTAAAGCCAAAAGCCAACTTTTCTAGAAACATTACTGTGCTGGTTACTTTTTGTTAACTTGACACAAATTAGAGACACCTGGAAAGAAGGGCCCTCAGTTGAGGAAATGCTTCCATTTGATTGGTCTGTGACTGTCTCAGAGGCATTTTCTGTGGACGGTGCCATCCCTGGGCAGATGCACCTGGGGGGCAAAGGCAGGCAGGTCTCTATGGGATGGAGGGCGGCTTGGTCTACATTGTGAGTTCCAGGCCAGCTGGGGCTACAGGGAGATCTTGTCTCAAAAAACAAACACCTAGTAGAGGCTGATTATGTTTAACAATTTAAAAGGATGTCAGGTGCAATTTCTTAGGGATTTTTAATTTGTTTCTCTCATTTTATAGATAACTGAACATAAAATAACTGAAAAGGGAGAGAAAGTAACTCAAAAAGTCACTTTTCCAAGTAACAGGAGAACCTACACAAACCCAGTTGGTTTTAAATCCCACAGCCCCTTTCCCATGTATCTAAACAGCTGCATATTTATTTGAGGTGGTAGAGTTCAATCCAAGAAACAAGCAAGACAGTAACAATGAAAGTAAATCATTGAATATTTTGTTTTATATATGTATCTTATATAAGTGAAAGTTTTCCAGTTTTCTACCTAACGCGTGATTGGGTATTCATGTCAATAAAGGCTAATGGGGAATGAAAAAAACTGTAGGCCCTGCTTCTGTGCGGCTAGAGACCTCAAGAGCCTGCCTTTCTAAGCTTTGTTTCAATTTTTTTTCAGCTGTTAACTTTGTGAGATGAAAATAACAAAATTTGTATTTTCAATGAAAATTTAAACTCTGAGATATACTCTAAGTATAAAAGATAGAGGGGTTTTTAAAATATGTATGTATATTTTTGCTACATTTTTTCATTTTTCTTCCTGTAATTGCATAGTTTTGATGAAGGTTATTTGTTGCATGCACAATTAAGTGTGGTTTAAATTTTACAACACTATAAAATGTTTTGTGTAAATTAACTTACCAATATGAAAAAAACAAACCATTATAAGTATACTTAAATTTTTGCTGATAAATTTTCTGGGGTTTTCTTTGGGGGCAGTGGCGGTGATGAAACTGTGTCTCTTAAAGTCTAGGCTGGTCTTGAGCTGAGTAGTAGCTGAAAATGACCTTGGATTCCTGATCCTTCCTCCTTTGTCACCTGAGCGCTAAGATTCCAGGTGTGACCGGTCATGCCTGGCTTGGATTGCATGATAAAACTATAACATTTTCAGTATTCTGGGTTAAAATATATTATTCAAATTAAGCCCTTTTTACTTTTAAAAATGTGACTACTCCAACATTTACAATTTATGTACATGGCTTTCTATGACATCCTAGGCAGATTTTGCTTTCTGGAGATGCTAAAAGAGAAACATGTCAACAGAACAAACTGCTCAAAGGCTGCCCTCGTGAGGAAATGCTTGCTGTTCAGGAGTCAAGGGTCAGTTCCACCTCCACATGGATAAGGAGGGAAGATAATTAAGATGGTGTGGGTTCCTGCAAGAGTGTTGCATCGTCTCCTGGTCGACTTAGCAATTCCTTTTTTCATGAAGAAAAGGAGACATGTACAGATGTGATAATCACCAAGAAATTAGCAAAAAGAAACAAGCAGCAATAAAATAAAATAAAAGCTGGCTTCCTCATATCACACACAACATTACAGTAACTTCACTTCCCAACTCTGGTAAAGAAAGAAAAAGAAAAAAAACCAACTCAGTCAAATATTTACATGTAGAATCAGACCTGGCAGCAAATTCAAAGAAAACTATTAAAGCCAGCAAAATAGCTTCTGTAACAGAGGCTTTGAGACTCTGGGTCTCAATTAACCTTTCTAAATAGGAACTGGGAACTGACAGCCTCGGATGGAAAATATGGAAGACTAAGATGTTTTTGAAGAATGTTTGACTACAAAGTAAACAGCCCCAATAAAAATATTAAATCAGATTCTGCCTCCACATTCCAGAAAGCTGAATATGCAGCAAAATGCACTGTATAGTTGAAAGAAATTGTGAAAACAAGTTTAATGATGATCCAAACTGCATGGAATTTGTGTTGGAATAAGACGGTGAATTTTTTTTCTAATTATGTTAGATCTTGACATGCTTCTGTTCAGCTGACATCTCTGAAGCATAATTTCAGAGATATTTATCTATATGTTTTCTGGTCCTTTTTGGAGCCAAGGTAACCCATGGGAAAATATTTACTAGATGTATTATGTACTTTGCAATACAATGCTCTTTTGTTGCTCAAACTGGTATTTTTCTTTTGTGCTGAAATTTTTCCTGACCCCCTCCCCCCAAAAAAAGAAAAAGAATAGCTGTTTTTATAGAAATTCAAATTATTATTTTTTTAATTTTTATTTATTTTTGTATGTGTATGAATGTACTGTCTGCATGTAGGTTTGTGCACCCATGTCGTGCAATGCTGTGGAGGTCAGAAGAGGGTCTCAGATTCCCCCTGGAACTGGAGTTCTCCTAGAATTGGAGTTACAGACGGTTCTCAGCCGCCATGTGGGTGCTGGGGATTGAACCCAGGAACTCTACAAGAGCACTCGGTGCTCTTAACCACTAGGCTATCTCTCCAGCCCTCAAAATTATTTTTTAAAATTTATTTTATTTAAAAATATTTTTATTATTTTACTTTATGTGTATGGGTGTATTGACTCATGCATGTAAGTAGACCTGTGTCATGCAATACACCTGGAAGTCAGAGGAAGGTGTTGGACCCTTGGAACTGGAGTTATAAACAGTTATTAGCCATTATATGGGTACTGGGAACCGAACTCCAGTCCTCTGCAAAAGCAGCCAGTGCTCTTACCCACTGAGCCATCTCTTAGTCCCTTGAAATTTATTTTTAAAAAATAAAAAAAATTAGAAAAACTATTACTATTGTATATGTGTGTGGACATAAGTGTCATGGCACATGTGTATCCCTCCATCTCTATGTGGGTTCCAGGGATCAAACATGGGTAACCAGGCTTGTATGGCAAGTGCCTTTACCCACTGAACCATCTTGCAGGCTGCTGAGCTTTGCATTTTATACATAAGAAAAATGGTTCATTTCTTTCACATAGATCCAAGAATACATAGTACATTAATTTTTCTTTATATGTAGGATATCAGGTAGATGGAAGCAGAAGGAATGTGAGCCTGGAGAACGCAAAGCTTCATGAAGACTGTAAGTGGGGGGTAACAGTGCTACAATACCACATGTACTAATGTTAAATGTTAGAAACATACATCTATAAGTCAATGTTGCATTGTCAGTTTCTGAAAATATTATCCAACACTGTATTCTCATCTAAATGCCACTATATATCTATAAGTAACATCTGACATCTCCAGGGATCCAGTTAATTAGAAAAGCCTTTCCTATTAGCTAGCTCTAATCTTTTTTAAAAAAAATTTTTTTTTATTATTATTTTTTTTTTGTATGTGTATGAATGTATTGTCTGCATGCAGGTCTGTGCACCCGTGTCGTGCAATGCCGCGGAGGTCAGAAGAGGGTCTCAGATTCCCCTGGAACTGGAGTTCTCCTGGAATTGGAGTTACAGACGGTTCTTAGCCGCCATGTGGGTGCTGGGGATCGAACCCGGGTCCTCTGCAAGAGCGTCGATGCTCTTAACCGCTAGGCTATCTCTCCAGCCCCAGCTAGCTCTAATCTTTTTTAAAAGACTTATTTTATTTTGAATTATATGTATATGTGTGTATGGGGGAATGTGCACCTGTGAGTTGCAGATGCCATGGAGTCCAGAAGAAGGCACCTGAGCTCCTGGGACTGCAGTTACAGGTGGTTGTGAGCTGCCCAATGTGGGTGCTGGGAATGAACTCTGGTCCTTTGAAAGAATAGAATGCACTCTTTTTTAAATTAATTAATTAATTAATTAGTTTATTTTATGTGTATGAATGTACTGTCTGCATGTAGGTTTGTACACCCGTGTTGTGCAATGCCGAAGAGGGCATCAGATTTCCCTGGAACTGGAGTTCTCCTGGAATTGGAGTTACAGACGGTTCTCAGCCGCCATGTGGGTGTTGGGGATCGAACCCAGATCCTCTGCAAGAGCAGTCAGTGCTCTTAACCGCTAGGCTATCTCTCCAGCCCAAGAATAGAATGCACTCTTAACCACTGAACCACGTCCCCAGCATGTGTAGAAACATCCTTGTTCTATTTCAAGCATATGTCATTCAATAAGCCTTAAAAGTGGTGGTCCCAGCACTGCCACTTACCTCTCTTGTCCCCTGTGAAGGAAACATTGCTGGCTATTTTCTGCTCCTTTGCACCGGCTATTTTCTCTCTGGACTTCCTGTCTCTCTGAGCTGTGGACCTTGTCTGTTTCTTTTTCTTGAAGAGGATTTCTTTGCTTACTGTGCTTCAACCCCTATTCCTATATTGGGCTCACTCCCACCAATGCTGTGTGTGGGACAGTTGTGGCACTTGCAGCACCATTAAAGTTGTTCCTGTCTTAGCCTCAGATACTAGGGTTATGTCTTTTTCATCCTGGTCCCCATTCTGGCCTAGCACAGTCCCCAGACAAGCCAGATACACCATGAAAGTTTCTGGAACCAAATTAAAAGCATGACTTTGAGGTTTGGGTGTGAGACTACAGCTTGTTGCTACTGTGCTGTGGGTTCTGCTGCTTTTGCACCGCTGCTCCTTGGGCCTTCCACACGTGCCCTCTAGGACACTGCAAGCCCCACACCTTTATCCTGTTCCATCCTCTCTCTGATGGCGGGAGACACACTTCCCTGATTCTGTTCATCTTCTACCTTAGAAGAGCCCCACCAGAAGAGCGGCCTGTGCCGCAGGGGATCTTGTTGCTTCATTTCACAGCCCCCTAGGGACTGTGGCAGTTGCTGGTACTTTAATCACAGAGCTCTTTAGCTTTCTTTCTGTCTTGGTGACAGACTTTTTTCTCATCCCTTCTTCTGGCCTAAGGTTGATGGGCCATGCTTTATATCTTTATATGTAGATTTTTTTTCTTGCCTTGACCCTCTTTAAAATTTGGATTACATCCCCAAGTCTATCAAACTTGTTAATATTTATAGTATCTGCAACCCCAAATGTATATAGTGCCAAAGTTTGGGCAAGATGTGAGAGGGGGTAGTCACACAGAGTAAACTCTTTTTTTTTTTTTTTTTTTTTTTTTT
>VZQC01003927.1:1763142-1892706 GCA_009823505.1 Rhizomys pruinosus | reverse complement strand
ATATATATATATATATATATATCAAATCTAGACCCGGGCTGTAGGGATAGCGCAGTGGTTAAAGGCTGAGGTTAAGGAACTGCAGAAATCAAATCTAGACCCATGTCCCCCACATCCCCCCACCCCACCAGAGCTCATGCATTCTGCCAAACATGCTTTTCATCTCTTTCTCAGTCTTTCTCAATATTCTCCATGTGGAAGTTGACTGTTTTGAGCAGAAGTTCACTGTTTCAGTCAGTTCTTTGATGCAGTCCTTTCTGTTGTTGTTGTTGTTTCCAATATGCATCACTCCCAACTGCTTGGACAAAAGCTCAAGGGGCCATGCACAAGAAATACTTACAACTAGGTAATTGGCACTAGCATCCACAGATGAGGGATACCATTCATCGTTTGTTTTTCTGGGACTGTGTTACTTCACTCAGCATGATGTCCTCTAGCTCCATCCATTTTCCTGCAAAGCTCATGATGTCATCTTTCTTTACTGCTGCATAGAACTCCACTCATCAGTTGAGGGGCATTTGGGTTGGTTCCAGCTCCTTGCTATTGTGAAGAGAGCTGTGCTTCAGGTGGTCTTGGGAGATCTCTGAAGAGTAAAGGCTTCTAAACATATGTCCCAAGATTGAACCGGATGATGGGGCTAGGAGATTTCCTGTCATTATATACATTGCTACTTTAACAAGGAGTGTGGATCTGAAATGAAGACCAAAGCTTACTTACTTAGAATTCTTTTTAGTTCCATCTTCTGTAGTATCAAGTGAGATGCATAGAGGCATGCTACATTGTGATGCTCCAATTAGTTAGGAGTCCTTTATTAACAGCTGGTCAGAGATGGGGTTAATGCCCCAAAGAACTCTCAACCCCAAGAAGAAGCAGGGCAGGTTTTATAAAGCTTAAAAGCACAGTTACATCAGGCCAGGGGCAAAGCCAATAACCACAGTTACATCAGATCACCATAGTCAGACCAGGGGCAGGTCAGTTAACAAAGGGGTTTTCAGCCAACAATAAGTTCCCATTAGGCTGAGTGGGAAGATGTACTACCTGGAAATGCTACCTGGCTACTTGTAAGCTTTTTGGTATTCTAGAAACAGTGAGCTCCCTGAAGTTGCCTTTATGAGAAGTTCTCCCTGCCTGGCTGCAGTGGGAGTGGCCAGGCAAAAACGCGGAGTAAAGCTAAAGCTAGAGCAAAATGGAGTTAGTTTTGCCATTTCATTCTCCCTGGACTTAGGGCAGAGTCAAAGTGTTGACTCAGTATCCTCAGGTGACAGGGATTGTATGCGGCTCTCAGGTACATTAATTTAACAGAAGCTAATGTATTGCATTTTTTTCGGAATAGGGTAATGACCAGTTAATTAGGCAAGGCCCAATCATCAGACCCAGGAAGAGGAGGAGAGGTCTTGTTAGGCCTGGAAACAAGGTAGTCAGCCATAGGTTCCAATGAAACCAGCAGTGGAACCAGGAACTGCTTCTCTCTCTCTCTCTCTCTCTCTCTCTCTCTCTCTCTCTCTCTCTCTCTCTCTCTCCTTTCAGAACAGGTGGCAGGGCGTAGAGGTGGGACCAAGAAGACATCTCAGACATTAGAAGAGAATGTAGCCTTGACCTGCTGGAAAGACTGTAGATACTTTAAGTACTTTAACTATCTCCAGAAAAGTACTTTAACTATCTCCAGAAAAGGGTTCCTTAGTCTAGGTAGTAGGGGAGGTGGCCTTCTGAACATAATCTTACAAGGGGTGAAATCCATTTTTTATGGCATACATCTAACCTGGAGGAAGAGGATGAGGGGCAGGTTTGGCCAGCTTTTACTGGTCTGTGTAATTAATTTAGCATTATTTGAGCCAACTGACCGAGGCAGCCCAAACCTATGAATTATCTCATGTAGGAGGCTTTTTACCATCTGGAGGGAAAGATGTCCATCTAGTCAGAGAATGTGTCCATAAATACCAGAAAGTAGTTCAGTCAGTTTGGTGGTATCCAGGTGGGTCGTGTGATGAAGCTGGCCCACAAGAAGGTGTCCTAGGGCTGCAGGAAGGATGATTCTGAAATCTGGAAGGGTCCATCAACCCACGGAGTCCTTTTTCATTTACTGGGAGTGGGATTGGCTCGACAGGGAGTCTGGCAGCCTGTAGGGCCACTTGGCCTTCTGCCATGGGAGTGTCAAAAATCCTCTTTCCTTATAGCTCATGGCGTGGGCATGGAAGGGTGGGAAGGCCTGCCTGCTGCCTGTGAAGATGTCCACACTTATCCTTCTCCCAGCATAGAACCTGGGTGAGGGCGATCAGTTCAGCCTTTTGTGTGGAGGTTGCCCTGTGGCGAGGCCTGGGCCCAGAAGACATCCCATTGGGTGGTCATAGCAGCTCCAGGGCCTTCAGGATCTCCTCCCTCATGAAAGTACTTTTATCCAAGAACAAGTTGGCATCTGCCTCAGGTAAGGGAGTGTCTTGGAGGTCTGAGTGACTGGCCTGGGAGATGTCCAGCAGTCATACAGGGGTACCTCTGAATGGTTGAGACAGTGAGATGGAGCTAGTCAAGGAGCAGACTCTGGTACTGAGATGTGGGCATTTGACACCCATGGGCCATTTGGTCCTTAGAGGAGGATCTTCAATGCATGGGGGGCTGTTAAGGTTAATTCTTGGCCCAAAGCGAAGCTTGTTGGCATCCTTCATCAGTAGTAGGGCTGTAGCCACAATGTTGTATAGACAGGGGGGCCATCTTGAAGCTACTGACTCTAAGTGCTTCGATAAGTATGGCCTTTTGCCATGGTCCCAACCTCTAAGTGCATCTTTTGGAATCTCTCTGGGCTTCATGAACAAAAATGGGGAGCTAGTGCTTGGGTTACAGCCAAGCCTGTTGGAAAGCCCATTCTTCTGTCTTTGTCCATTTTAAAGGGCTGGTGTCCAGCCAAGGCTGAGTAGAGGGACACTGCTCTTTCAGCCTGGGATCCAAAGTTGGCAATAGCCTGCTGCCCCCAGGAATTCATGTACCTGGTTTTTACTTTTGGGCATGGGGATCTGAAGGATGGCTCCCTTCCCAGCTGAAGCAAGAGTCCTTTTACCTGGACAGAGTTTGTACCACAAAGGAGGAGACTTCCATCTGGCGAAGTTGAGCTTTCTTCACAGAGACACAGCACCTCAGGCCTGGAGCAGCTGGAGCAGGTCTCAGGTGTCTCAAAGGCCACTGCAGCCACGGGGGCACTGGTCATCTATACGGGGACAACACTGAGTGAGGATGAAAGGCTCCGAGGCTTGCCAAGTCCTTTTGAAGGGCTTCCCCACACAGCATTGGGGAATTCTGAACAGAGCCCAAATTTAGAGCTCAGGTGTTTTCTCAGAGAATCAACAGGTCTCCTTAGACCCCTGAAAATTCTCAATGGCTTCAGATAGATTTGTGGGCTTTAGGCTGGCTCCAATTTGCACTAGAAGAGTCTCATGAAAAGTGCCCGATGCTCAGAAACAGTCCAGACCTGAGGCTTTTCAGAGAACAGGGGAGTGAGTGACCAGGTGCAAGGCCCCGGTGGCCCTGGGCCTGTCCCGAGGTTAAATGCAGGATCCTGGATCCCCTTGTCGCTGACTGCAGCCAGGGGCAGTGGGGGCAGGGAGGACATCAACCTTTGGGGGGAAAGATAAGACAGAAACCCAGTGCAGCACTCCCATGGGTGGGCGACGGACTGCAGAGCGCTCATCTCAAAGCAAGGCACCTAGGGGCAGCAACAGAGACGTTCCTGTGACCATCCAGCCCGGCTCTGCAGGAGCTCCAGTGGGGCCCATAGCCTGGGGCTCAGGGCAGAAGGCAGATGGGGAGGAGGGCTAGGGTTGGGCAGGGCATCTGGACACATTTATAGCATCCTGGGTAAGCAACGCAACACTCAGTACCTGGGGCCAAGGGGGACTCCCCTGGAGCCTCTTTCACAGTTCAGCTGGGGGTGGTTGGAGGTGCTGATCTGCCCTGCCTGCTGTAGGCAGGGCGGCAGGAAGCCTAGCCATGCAGAGGAAGGTTACCAGCAGCTGTCTTGGAGTTTAGGGAGAAGCCAGTACATAAAGAAGCCCATCGAAGTCGTAGCTTCAGAACAACCCTAAGTCTGGGCCCAGGTCAGGGCCCAAGGGGCAAGTTCCCTCAATAGGGAAGGAGTAGCAGCAGCTTTTAGGATAAAGGAGCAAAGATCCTGAGGATTACTGTGTCCCACCAGCACCAGTAATTAATTTCTTAGGGATTTCCATTGAAACATCCCCAAGATCATTTACAGGAAGCGCGAGGACTGGAGAAGCTGGCAGGGCCCGAAGGGAAGGGCCAGCAGGGTGCTCTGTGGTCTGCCATGTCATCCTATTTCACGGCTTTTCGCTAGTCTATGCTGTCAGTCCTGATCAGGGCAGCAGGACTATGAAGTGAGAAAGCCCCTGACAAAGAATAGATGAAGTATCCAGCCCCTAAGAGAAGACTGGGGAGGAGCGGGGTTACAGGAAGGCAGAACAGTATTCATTGTTCCGTGTCTTGCCTCATAAGGAGATTTATTTACAGCCTTTTAAAAGTTTTACTTTCACTGTCAGATACTTCATGTAATAACATTGACTTGAATTAGTCATTAGTCACTCTTATAAACCCGGGATGGTGCAGAGCATTAGTCCTCTTCCCCTTTCCTTTAAAGAATAGAATCCCATTTTAAACAAATGCTTCGTAGTAGAGACTCATTATTCCTTCCCCTTTTTTTTCTTTTATGAAGAGATCCAACCAATTCAAAGCAAATTAAAGTTTACATTTTTCTCTGGCCTTTTATAATTTATTATATATCCTCGAGTTAGACTTCGTCTGTCTCCTTTTATATTCTGGTACAATCAGGCATTTTAATTTTAGACAAAATTACTTCTTTGCTTTGTAACAACATTAAAACTTCCAAACTCTAAGGCCTTTCCCATATCATGTTCTATCCCTGTATATGGGAGTCCCAAATACAGCAGTCTCACTATTCCTGATCTCCTTGAGCTCCTGGGGAGCATATCTGAGGATGGAAGAGGGGGGATCAATAGATACTCTGAGCTGATAAAAAGTGAGTGGGCTCCCCTTTTCGTTCTTTTAATTTTTTATTTATTTTTTTATGTGTATGAGTGTACTGTCTGCATGTAGGTTGGTGCACCTGTGTTGTGCAATGCCATGGAGGTCAGAAGAGGGCGTTGGATTCTCCTGGAACTGGAGTTAAAGACGGTTCTTAGCCGCCATGTGGGTGCTGAGAATCGAACCTCGGTCCTCTGCAAGAGCAGTCGGTGCTCTTAACCGCTGAGCCATCTCTCCAGCCCCTTCTTTCTTTTTAAGAATAAGGGAGAGGACAGCACTTCCTTAGGAACAGTCATCTAGAGATAAATGGCTATGCCGTCAGAAGGGTGGAGAAAGAGGTACAAGGAAGAGGACCATAGATAATTCACCACCTGTCCTTATATCCAAGAACACTACTTTCAGAGAAATGAGTCTGGACTGGGGCAGCTCAGCCTGACTGAAACCCTATTATTCTTCATTTTATCAGCACAGAAGAGGCAGATGACAGGCTTCAGTGGGCAGCATCTTGGCTGCAAGTCCTGAGCAACATTCCGCTCCCTCCCTCTTCTCCCACAGTAGAGGGCCTGGGGGACAGGAAAGGAACTCAGAAGCAACTGCGAGCTTTCAGAACTGGGGGCTGCAACTGGATGGAGCCCCACAGAAAAGACCTACGGATCCTGTAGGGCAGAGAAAAACCTCAGAGAAGAGCTCCGGGGGTGGAGAGAGGACTAGCCAGGGACAGACCAGGGTGGAGGGGAAAGGGAGTATCCTGGGCATGGTAGGGGCTACTCAGCGGGGGGGCGGGGGGGCAGGCTGCAAGCCTATCAGCAGAGTTGTTGTCAAGCAGTGGCAGGGGAGAGACAAGAGTTTACCTGACCTGCCAATCTCAGAGCGCAGGCTAGTTCCCAGGTCCTCAATGAGAGTCAGAGAGGAAGGAAAATGGGATTCACAGGGAAGCAGTTGATACAGGGACATACTCTCATTGTACCAGAAACAAAAGACAGGACCCTCTGGATAGGCGCTCCTCAAACCTTGACCGCCCACTCATTCAGTCATACGATTATTCCTATACACAAAACAGACACGAACAAAGACCAGAGTAACCAGTTTCCGACGGTGCACCGGTTTCCCAGATGACCCTCTCCGCCAATGTCCTGACTCCGGAGAAGGGTGAAAGGAGGCTCTTTGTCAATTTCAGACTCCCATTATTAAATAACGGACCAGACCAGACCAGAATGGAGCTCCAAACCAGAAAAAACCAGAGCTTACCTCCTAGGACCACCAGAAAGACTCATTCAGTTTTGGTTTGGGGGGCAGGAGGGAGTCTCACAGCAGTCATGGTGAGACTTTCTGGCTCTGATGAGAGAGTCACAGGGCCTTAGAAAGTCTCAGGGGTGCCTCACCTGTAACAGTTCATCAAGCTGGGGAGATCTGGAGTGAGGCTGAGCCAGAGCGGCAATCTCACTGAGGTCTCCAAGTGTAATGTGGAGATGCACAGAGCGATGCCACACAGCGATGCTGGAGTTAGCTAGGAGTCCTCTATTAATAGCTGGTGGTCAGAGATGGGGCTAATGCCCAAAAGAACTCTCGGCCCAGCGGAGAAGCAGGGCAGCCTTATAAAGCTTAAAGCCACAGTTACATCATGCCAGGGGCAAAGCTAATAACCATAGTTACATCAGATCACCACAGTTACACCAGACCAGGGCAGGTCAGTTAACAGAGATTTTCAGTTAACAGTAAGTTTCAGTTAGGCTGGGTGGGAGGACTTGCTACCTGGCTACTTGTAAGTTTCCAGGTATTGTAGAAACAATGAACTCCCTGAAACTGCCTGCATGAGACGTTCTGCCTGCCTGGCTGCAGTGGGAGTGGATGGGCAAAAATATGGAGTAAAGCAAAAGTCAGCCAGGGCAAAGGGAGTTAGTTTTGCTATTTTATTTCAAATTAACTCAATCAGTCCCATGATTAACCTCAAGAGCTTTAAACTATTTTATTATTAGTGTGTATGTATGTGGGGGTGCTGACATGTGTGTGGATGTATGTGTATGTATGTGGGGGGGAGCTGGCATATGTGTGGCTGTCAGAGGACAACTCTGTGGAGTTGGATTTCTTTCCACCCTAGGTGGGTTACATGGGTGGAACACGGTCATGAAGTTTGTAGGGAAAGCCTTTTTACCAACCAAACCATCTCCCTGGGCTCTTTATACATAAAAAAATGTATTTTATTTACAACGGCTCATTTCTTTCACAATGATCTAAGTATTAATAACTTTCCAACTCTTTTGGACTGTTTCTCTTTCCAGAAACTGGAAAGGAGAAGTAAAGAATACAAAAACAAAAGGATTAATTTAGTCGTTATTGGCATTCAGCAATATTTTAGAAAAGAAACTTGCAATTATACATGAAAAGGGAGGTTATTCATAGATCTTCTAGTCCACAGGCAATCATTAGCCACTTCAGTTTTTTTTCCCAATATACTAAATATAATTTACAACCTACAACCACAACCACACCCACACAAATGCTGCGGGCTGAGAGCTTCCGCTGGGCAAGTAGACCCCGTGAGAAGGGAAATCAGGGATACTACAGTACATCACATGCTGTCTTCGTATTGTTCACAAACACAGGAGCAAAGCTAAAGCTTATTAAACTAAAAAGTTTCTTGAAACTATCAGAAAATGTACTTTTAGAAGGCATAAGTTACATAGTATTTAGCAGAGGGAGGAGACAGAGAATTAATTTACTAAAGAGAATTAATTTATACCACTTCTATTATTTAAAACCAAGGCAAACTTTTATAATTTTTATTGTGTTGAGGCAAGGCTGACCCCTTGAATGTATGATCTTCCTGCCTCAGCCTCCTGAGTGCCAGGATTCAAATGTGTACCACTATACCAAGCCAAGTAATTTAAACCTTTTAAAAGGCCCAATAGATGTAAATAAATCTATTACCCTACCTCAAACAACTTTGTTTCTAACTGGGGACTTCAGTAGAGTAAGAAGGTATAATCACTCCCAGGCTTTAACTCATCCATAGGAGGAAAGCACAGTCATGTGGTTCAAAGTGCTAGGTCCTCCACACGGCCCTCCAATTTTAGGAGCAGCTAGTAAGCTAAATAGGAATGCCCCGGAGGCCAGGCAAGCACCAACACTAGCCACAATGACCAGGGCAGACAGTTCCTTTAAACTGAATCCAGATCAATTCATTATTTCAAAGTTGATAGCAACAAAAACATCTTTCCTCTTATTCCGACTATGACAAACAGTCACAAATGGTCACTGCTGGTGATGCATGACATTCACACAGAGCCTACGGGGAATACTGAGCAGAGTGTGAACAGCACCTAGCTTGTGTTACTATGGGAATGAGACTTCATGTGGCCAGATGCAAAAAAGTGTGGATGCTTTAAGTCTAATTTTCAACATAGGCAATCCATGAAACCAACAAAAAACCAAAGCCAACCAAGCCAACAACAAGCCCAAGTGATGTGCCCTACAACTACAGTCAAGTGTAACCCATCTGTGAGCCTGCGAGGGCTCCCAAGCCTTCAACTTCTTCCTCGCTCTAGAGCTAGCACATGTAAAATGGTTTGCTAGCAGTAGTGTGTTAGTTTTTGCTATCACAACATAGGGTATGTTTACCATGGTCCTTTGACAGGCTGTGCTCTGTGCCAGAGCTTTCTGACTTTTCATCACAATAACCCTAGAAGTGGCGAGACAGACTTTAATCCTCATTTTACAGACAAAAGATGAAGTAAAGCTCATATTAGCTGAGTCATAAGTCCTAACTGATGGAACTATATTTTCAGAATTGAGTCTATAATATCAACATGGGAATATTTACAATGCTATGATCAATAAAAATCAGGATATGAAAAGTATATAATTAAAATTAGTTTATATTCAATTTTTGTTCATATTTCATCACAAAGATATATGATAAATAGGGAAGTAAGTGTCTATTAGACACTTGAGCATCTATTAAAATCATGTTGGTAAGCATTTTGTTAAAATACTAGCTTTACATTTTAATTTCCATACAAATAGTATATATTGCATGATCATAACCCCCCTCTAAACCCTTCGTTCTCCTAGAGCTTCACTTCTTTCATGACTATACACATGATTGCATGTTTTCTTGAGACAGGGTCTTATGTAGCCCAGCTGACCTTGATTCTCCTGCCTCCAACTCTCAAAGCTGGAATTACAAGTGTGTGGCAGGAAAGCATTTTTTAAAAATTCAGCTGGGCATGGTGGCGCACGCCTTTAATCCTAGCACTTGGGAGGCAGAGGCAGGCAGATCTTTGTGAGTTCAAGGCCAGCCTGGTCTACAGAGTGAGTTCCGGGACAGCTGGGGCTACAGGGAGACGCTGTCTCAAAAAAGACCAAAAAAAAAAAAAAAAAAATCCTGATTTCAGCCAGGTGTGGTGGTGCGCGTCTTAACCCCAGCACTTCAGAGGCAGAGGCAGTCGGACCTCTGAGTTCAAGGCCAGCCTGGTCTACATAGTGAGCTCCAGGCCAGCTGGGACTAAAGGGAGACCCTGTCTCAAAAAGACCCCCCCCCAAAAAAAACTCCTGATTTCAGTCATTTGAAATCATGAATTGATGGCCTGTATGTCAGTCACTGTGAACTCTGATACAGTGTGGCTCTAGAAAGCAAGACTTATCATAGTCAAATAAATGGAATATCCTTTTAAAAAATGTTGAAAAGGTTTCCTTGTACTTCAAGAAGGCACTCAGCCTTGCTACCTACACCTTAAAAGATGTCTCAGCAATCACTTCTGAACCAATGGCCAGATCCCCAGTCACAGCCTCAGGCTGAAAGCAGGCAGGTTTGCCCACAAGCTCAGCTTAGGGACAAAAGCAATTGCAGTAGGCTTCTTGGGCCAGACACTTTAGGAGGCTTAGAGATTTAGAGACTGAACTAAGCTACTCCTGTTAGGAGAATGTACTCGGGAGCCTTTTTGCCACTTGCATAGACAATAAATTGGCTCCATAGCTTTTTTCTTAATTTTCTACTTGTCATAGAAATAGACTCCCAAATTACACAACTTGAAAAGCTGCCAAGTTGCAGACAGACAGGAACAGAGATACACTGGGGGGTGGGGATGGGGGTTAGGCCCGCGGGGGCTGAGTGTGGGTCAGACCAAGACATGAAAGAACTTGGAAATGTAACTTTGATCATTCAAGCAATAAAGCTTTGGGGTGTGTGTGGCACACTTGTAATTCCAGCTTTGAGAGGTAGAGGCAGGAGAATCAAGGTCAGCTGGGCTACATAAGACCCTGTCTCAAGAAAACATGCAATCACACCGAGATGGCAGGCTTATAGGGAAAAGCTATGGCTTGCACACAGGAACAAATGGGTACCTTATACAGCTAGCTGTAAGTGCTGGAGATGGCTTGGGATTGCAGGACATGCCAAGCTGTCTATGTACCTGGAAAACTGCTTGAAGAACTGCTTGCTAGGAACCTCATTTTAAACGTAATTAGGCTTTGTAATGAAATGGCCAGGGGTTTGGTTGGTGAATGGTTCTGAACCAAAATAGATGATACTATGGGGGTATTGAGGAGTGGGAGTGGTGGGCTGCAGGCAAATTTCTTGTTATTATAAGCGACTGTTACAGCTTACTGATGACCCAGAATAGGGGCTCAGTAAATGTCAGCGTGTACACTGTGGCAACTTCTGTATAATAGCAACAGGCCCTCACTCACAGTGTTATGGGATGTTTTAGGTACTGACTGAAGGGACAAGAGCAGCCGTGACTTAGAAATTTCCCTCAGAAGCAGAAAGAAAAATAATCTAAAATTCTTGGTTGGAGAAAAGATTTTTGTTAAGAACTTTATTTTGGGGGCTGGAGAGGTGGCTAAGTAGTTAAGAGCACTGGCTACTCATGCAGAAGAGCTGGGTTTGAATCCTAGCACCTGCATGGTGGTTAACCACCCCTGACTCCAGTTTCAGGGAATCTAGTGTCTCTTGTTTCGTCCTCTGAGGCCACTGTACCACACGGGTACACAACTCATACACATAAAAATAAAAATATTAAAAAATCATTAAGGGGCTGGAGAGATAGCCTAGCAGTTTAAGAGCGCCAACTGCTCTTGCAGAGGACCCGGGTTCAATCCCCAGCACCCACATGGCGGCTGAGAACCGTCTGTAACTCCAATTCCAGGAGAACTCCAGTTCCAGGGGAATCCGACGCCCTCTTCTGACCTCCATGGCATTGCACGACACGGGTGCACAGANGTCAGAAGAGGGTCTCAGATTCCCCTGGAACTGGAGTTCTCCTGGAATTGGAGTTACAGACGGTTCTTAGCCGCCATGTGGGTGCTGGGGATCGAACCCGGGTCCTCTGCAAGAGCGTCGGTGCTCTTAACCGCTAGGCTATCTCTCCAGCCCCACATAACTTTTTTTTATGTATATAAGTGAACTGTCTGCATGTAGGTAGGGACACCCATGTTGTGTAATTCTGTGGAGGTCAGAAGAGGGTGTTGGATTCTCCTGGAACTGGAGTTAAAGGCAGTTCTTAGCCACCATGTGGGTGCTGGGAATCGAACCTGGGTTCTCTGCAAGACCAGTTGGTGCTCTTAACCATGGAACCATCTCTTCAGCCCCCACATAACTGCTTTTTTTTTTTTTTGGTGAGACAGGGTCTCCCTTTAGTCCCAGTTGGCCTGGAGCTCACTATGTAGACCAGGCTGGCCTTGAACTCACAGAGATCCACCTGCCTCTGCTTCCTGAGTGCTGGAATTAAAGCTGTGCACCACCACGCCTGGCTCAAGAAGCATATACTGTTTACACTTACATTCTGGTCATGCTTATTATGTTCAGTAACAATCACAAAATTTGATATTTGCCTATCAAGAGATGTTATTTGGCTATGGGAAAAGTATTCTAGAAATAAATTTTAAAATCTGGCATATTGCTTTAGACTGCATCACTAAATATGGATTGAATTTTAAAAGCAAGGAAACTTTGTTTTCACAGAACCAACTGGCTTATTTTTAAAATTACTTGTATTTAAAAAAAATGAGTAAACTATTTTAACTTGTTATAAGCATATTTCCACAAGATATAATATTTCAGGTTAGCTTTTAAGTGTTCCTAATTGAAGACAGCTAAATTTCATAACCCATATAATTTCTCCTCTTAACACCAAATTAAGGATACTGGAGACAGATTGAAAAGAAAAAGCATCTTGAGTCAGCAAACTGCTTTACTGGTATTAAACATGAATCTTGAGGGGTTTATATACTCGTCGTTTCATTCCTACATTTCAGTACTGTAATTCCCAATGCTTCTCTCTTTTGTTGTATATTAGAGTCACTTGGGAATTAAAAAACAAACAAAATCCCCACCAATACTAGGCCACGTCCTAGTCCATAGTGCCTGGGGGACGGGAGCTAGCCACCAGTGTCTTAGCACTCCCTCAGCAAAGCTTGGATGCTACAGATTTAACTTTGTATTTACTTAGAATAAAGATCTGACCAACAACAGAAATAAAGTAATTAAACCTGAGTACCTAGCCCAAAGCATCAGAGCACCTAGTGGCATTTAGCTACACGATGAGTAGCAACTGACTGGGTCACCGGCACACACTCATTTGACTGCCACCTCTCCAAAGTGCAACAAGTAAGCCACTTAGTTTTACAGAGAAAATAGTCTCTATTGCAACTAAGCACACACAGAAGTGGAAGTGAATACTGTTATTTCTTCGATGAACTTCTTGGGAGTTTTCATAATGCTGTATTTATGATTCAGTTGGGACTGCCAAGTTTTTCAACTCCAAAAAAAAAAAAAAAAAAAAAAAAAAAAAGCCGGGTGTGGTGGTGCACGCCTTTAATCCCAGCACTCCGGAGGCAGAGGCGGGCGGATCTCTGTGAGTTCAAGGCCAGCCTGGTCTACAGAGCAAACTCCAGGCCAGCTAGGACTAAAGGAAGACTGTCTCAAAAAGACAAAAAACAAAACAAAACAAAAAAACCCAAATTTATTAAGGGAGGCGGGAACAGCTCTTCACAGGCTCTGTGGCTGCTGGACCAGGAGCACCACTGTGCACTGTCCTTTATAATCCTTAAAAGTGCTTTCCCATCTCCAACTTTATCAGGACATCAAAAGGCAAGGACTGTATTAAGTTCCTGCTGAATAAAGGAGGGCTCAGGTATTAAAGCCTGGATCAGGGCAGTTGAAACCAGACCTGTGGACAGCTGGTGACTGCTCCTTCCGCTCAGATCCACTGAGCCTTGGCTGCCTCTCCTCCAAAAAATGCTTTTGTTTTTGAGAGCAATGGCTGAGATCAAATCCAGGGTGCTAGGAAAGTGTTCTATTGGGCCTATTATTCCCAGACCTTGTTTTTCTAAGAGAAGATCTTGGTATGTAGTCCAGGCTGGTTTAGAATTTGTGATTCTCATGCCTCAGCCCCTCTGAGTGACGGGGTTACAGGTGTGTGTCACCATATTCAGCGAAAACTCTTTCCTCTTGCAGTTCTGGGGTGGGGCACGTACTGTGAAGACACAAACGCAAACCACAAAAGGGCCTAGAAACCTGTGAGGCTCAGGGAGGAGCTTCCAGGAAACACATGAATACCAAATTACTCACAGCCCAGAAAGGGCCAGGTGGCAGTGAGTTCCGAGGTAAGGAGCTATTTAGCTTCTTGAAGCCATTTACTTATTTCCTGAAGAGAGGATGTGGGAAAACTTGCATTATAGGGGGATTTTTGGTGTGGGAAGGATGGTAACAGGAGACAAAGACTAGTTAAATAACAACTATCTGTATGGAGTTGAGAGGGACTAGGGTAATAATGCAAAATAGACACTGATGAAACAAACAGCTGAAACCAAGGAAGAAATATTTGTAGGAAAACAGGCAAGGCAGCGAACAACAATTGAATAAATGTTCTACTTTTGGATTTGATGACTACTTGCCTGTAACATAGAATAATTCATTAGGTGATCTTTTGATTGATTGAGTTACATAACAGCCTGGTAGTGCTCTTTAAAAGTGAGGTAAAATGGATTGAACTGGACGACACGGTACAAAACAAAACAAAACAAAACAAAACGAGGCTCACGAAGAAAAAAAAGTGAGGTAAAAGCTTGTTTGTAGATCCATCTTGGAGTTTTATCAGGAAAGCAGTTTGCTTCAGTAAAGCAACAAGCTCTAATGTGGTTTAATAGATAGATGTAAAGCCCTGCTCTTGAGACTGAAAGTGAACACCACAATGACAAGCAGAAGCAGATGTCTGTCAAAATGTAAAGACCACAGGCCTGACAGCAAAATGCCAAGGGTTTTGACAGTAGAATGGTAATTGTGCTTTCTAGTCGGACAAATAAGGGCTTAAATCCTGCCTCTGAGGGAGATATAAGATTTGGAATATATTCAACGAGGAATAAACCACAAGTCGAAGGCGGGCTTGAGCTTCAGTAAGGAAAACCAGGAAATGAGTGGGTTTTCTTCCCCATCAAGCCTCTGAGCATGCCTACAACTGACAGAAGGTATGAAGCTGCAGGTGGCTCAGGTTTAGGCATCAAAGTTGTGTGGACATCAAAGAAGCAAAGCTCTCTAAGGCAAGGGCGGCAGGGAGAGGGAGCCAATTCAAATGCATAGTTAGGATGCCATCGAAGGACGCAAGTAGCCAGACTGGTCTTCATGCCCAGGATAAAGCCCAAGATCACAAAGCCAAATGAAGGATGTTGGAGAAGACCTTGCAGTAGACAGAACAGCGAAGTGCCATCTTGTGCTTGGACCCATACTGCTGGGTAACAGAGCAAACTCGAAGGCTACTATCACCCACGGAGAAACTTACATACAGACTGAAGAAGCTCGAGTCATGAGATGACTGAAAACGATGACAGTAAAAGGAAACACGGGACCCATATGGATCTTTAGAAAGGGGCTACAAAGAATCAGAAAAGGCTAAGATGGAATACAGCAAGTCTGAAAAAGGCAATGTCCTAACAGGCTGCTTAGCTTCCAATCCCTGCCCACCAAGCAGCCATAATCCTTTAAAAAACCAGGCTATTTCTCCTCTGCTCAAAACCGACCACTGGCTTCTGCTCTCACTTAAGACTAAGAGCCAAAGTTCCTGCCAGGTTTCTAAGGTCAAGTGGTTCCTTACTCCTAAGCTTCTACTCTATTCTACGCCGGGCCACTCCTTTTTGTTTCTCTAACTTCCCCAATGTATTAGAACCTCTATTGCAATAAATTGAAGCTTTTCCCGACAACCAGGCAGGTGGCTCCCTCTTCTCCTTCATGTATCTCCTTCAGTGTTACTCATGTGTGAGGCCTTCTGGGACCACACTATGTAATACAGCATCAACCCCCCCCCCACTAATTTTTAGGTCTGTCTGTCCTATACAATAGAACACAAAAGTCCACATGATGACAGATACTGTTTGATTCTGCTTAGGGTTAGGCAGGTACAAGTTCTTCTTGACAGGTACCAAATACTGGTTAAATCAATGACGGAAGAACAGGAGATATGGACCAAAACCAAACCATAAGCAGGTAGCAGATAATTTAGGGAAGAGAAAAGCAGGGATGAACAGCTAGATAGTGTGTTCTAAGACGATGCAGTCTTTGATTCTGTAGAAATGGAATGGCTTCATTGTTTGAATACTCCTATGCCCCTTTCACTTTACAAGTTGAGGCTTACTACCTATCCCAAGTGTACAGCAGATAATGAAAGATCTTAGACACTATGGATTTACCTCTCTTAGATCAGGCTATGTTGAATGAAAAGGATCCTAACTTGAATTTCAAACTTCGCATACCACAGTGTTTCTTAGTGCTCATTCTTTCCTCCCTTTTGTTTTTCCTCTTGCTCAGGTTATTCATTAAGATACACCCTAGACTGAAGAGTGATGCTCTCAAAAGCAGTCTTACTGAAAAAGAACTTTTAGTATATTTGCTCTCCACTAAGATGCCTTAATGACCATAAACATCAGCAAGCATCTCATTTTTATAGACTAGAGGATGGAGTACCTACAACCACATTAATAAGGGCGATAGTAAGAGTGAAAAAGGGCTGTCATGTGGAGCACTGAAAATCCAATGTGCGACAGTCACTCCTTTGAGCTAAATATTAAAGTATTAAGAATTTCATCAAAGAAAATGCCGTTGAAGCACAAAATAATTCACTAACAAAAGTAAACTTACAGGAGTAAGGGGTGAAATACACTGGATCAAATACACTGCAATAGCTATGATAATTTCAAATACCACATATGAAATAAAGACCCAAAACAACAAAAAGCAAACTATACAAAAACAGATCACCCTATTCTTTAGTTTAGTCAAAGAATTACCTAAACTTCACAAATGCCCCAAAATTCATCTATGTGATAAATTTCAACATTACTAAGAAAATAAAATGATCTGTTATTTATAAAACTTCAAACATCCCCATCTTAGGAATTCTAATTATACTATATTATTATAAACACCATTATACTAATTCTATCTTTGACTCTTCAGCTGGAGTTCTATGAGAAAAGCTTGGAAGATATACCTCCTATGTAGTGATTCTTTGCCTCAAGTCTTTGAGCTGCTCTCTAGGAAGGGATCTTGGAAGTATCTGTTATGAGAAAAGAACAGCATCAAAGGAAAATACCTGACTTAAGCACATTCTTGGGACTCTGCTTCGACTCTGGCTAACCAGACCCACAGTTTTTATGTCCCAAGTGCGAAGCCCAGCTCTACTAAACAAATTTTTTAAGCCTCAATTTTTCCATATGTACAATGGCAGGTCACAGGGTTATTTATATAATCTATGTAAAATTTTTATTGAAAATACCACATAAACACTAATTTATGTGGCAATAATTCATCGCTAATGATCTGCAAAGTGATCTGGAAAGACTAAGTCCTTAAAACCCTCATTTAAATTCAGATAAAATTAGCCTTGAATTGAACCAAACCCAGATGTATGGATTATTCACTTGGGAAGCAGTTTTCATAGAATTGTACTGCTTAAACTGTGCCAGGCACTAATTCTATAAAACACAAACACACACACACACACACACACACACAATTTGTCTCCCTACTTTGGAGACATTAATATATTCTTCAATAATGACACTCTGAAACCATAATACAGTTTAAAAAAACATGCCTATTTGTGGAATATTCATCTATAAACTCACGTTTAATGAATATGGAAAATGTCAAATAATTCTCATAGCAAAAAGTTTAACAGTAAACTGAAAGTTTAAGGTTACCAATCTATTCAAAAAATAATTTGGACAAATTTGACATATTCTGATGAGAACAGTGTAGGAACAGAAGCAATGGACATTGCTTATCACATGAAACATTCTTTATGGTTTAAAAACACTTATCCTAAAAGATCGTTGTAACAGGCTGGCATAGTTATGCTAATGACAGTGTCTTCCATTGTCTTTACACTTGTGTAAGAATATTTGAAAAGGCTGATTTGGGGTTTGGGTATAAGAGTTCTTAGAGTAGGCCCAGATTACAGAAACAAAACTGCTAGGTGACTTTTCTGAAGGTATAGGGAAGGAACATGTCAAAAAAGGCTTGAACTTCCCTTTCTTAGTTACTGTTACAAAGAGAACAATTAAAAATTCAGTCCTAACAGATAATATATATATAAAAAACCCAACTTGACAAAAATGGAAAATATCTGCTTTGTCATAAATACGGTGCTTACATTCAATAATTTAATAGCAATTTATACTATAGAAATATGCTATCCATAACTGTTACATTGACTCAATTTCAGCAAAATTGTTGATTTGTTATTAACTTATTATAATATGGGCAATTTTATAATTTTCTCATCACAGAGTTCAGAAAACTGCTATGGCCAAGTCTGGATTATTTAATGAAAAATACTCTTATAATTAATGTGGAAAACTAATGTGTTCTAACAACAACACTGTACTCCCAAGGACTGCAGAAATGGCCTGTCAAGCTGATGTAGGCAGGACTGTGGCAGTATACCCACTTTCATTTCAGAGGCAAGACCATGCATATTAGAATACTGATTCACTGTGAGACAGTCATAACACTGGAACTATGTTATAGAATTTCCCACTAATTAGGTTAAAAAAAGCTCTTAAATACAAAAAAAGGAATTCCAAAATAGGATGTTCAAATCAGTTTTGATATTCAAAAAGTTCAGTCCCCATTCAGAAACAGATAAACAGTATATTTATTAAATGAGTTAAGACAAACTTTACAAATAGACAAATAATAAAAGGCTCAGTGGCTAAAATAGATGGTAAGCATCATGAAAAGAATTCAACACCATCACGGTATCTCAGTTGGATTACATGTGGAAAAAGAAATTTTCAAAGAGCAATTTCATAGAAATAAAGCCAGTTGTTTTTTCTTATAAACAAATCACCATTCCTTGTTTCAAAACTGACATCTGTTATGAAAATTACCGTATCACATATTTGTAAGATGACAAGGAGTAACTCGTCCTCAAAGTGCAACATGTCTATTTACAACCACAAAAACGGCAATGATGCGGAGAAAAGGATTTTTAAAAAATATACAAAGATTAAAAACATTTGGGATGCAAAATTAAACTTTTTTTTAGAGGATAAAAGAGAAAAAGTGATTGAGTTACAGATGCTGATTTAGCTATACATACTCTATGATGGGTCCAAGACCTTCAACAGCTTGCTCTTTTTTTTTACACTCTGGAAAGTTCTGGTAGAAATTACGGTGTCTCAAAGAGAGGAATACACACTAAGTATGTCTTTTTAACTGCTTCATGGATGTCATAAGACCCATTTATGGAGTAGAGTTGGTGTAAAAAGCCATTGCCTTGAGTTGAAAAATGAATACTGTAAAAGCTCAATACAAACCCTCCAAAGCACATGCACTTCTAAATCTTTTGGTAGTTACATTCATATTTAAGCATAACCAAAATAAAAAGTAAAACTGAAAACATTTCCCTTTTCTCTATTCCCTATGCCTTGTAGGCTTCTTCAGTGGATAGGGTCTATTTTTTAGAGTTGAAAGGGTTCTTCAAGAGGAGTCAGGTCCCCCACCCTCGGTCAGGGTGAGCTATTTCCCCAAGATCATGCAGCAAGTTAAAGGCAAAATCAAGACTAAGAGCCAGGTCTTGACTCCTAGCCTAAATGCTTCCCAGTATATCATGCTACCTCTTTTTACAGTATAATTCACTAAAAATACCTGATGAATAAATGTACAATGATAATGCAACAGAGCCAATGTGTTTCTAAGACTTGCAGAGGATTTCTGCAAAGAACTGATGGAGAGAAAAAGGTTTCCCCCAACCACCAAAAAATATCAAGCACCACCAACTAAATGTTTCTTAGCTAGGTCAGCATTTTCGGATGTGGTAGTCCTCGTAAACCTTGTGTCAGCCTGAGGATTATCTGGTGAGATCTGCGCCCCCAAACAATATGAGTTTCTAAAGGGTAAAAGACAAGAGGCAAACAAAGGAAGAAGGTAGACAGGAAAGAATCAGAGAGCTCAAGAATCCAGTTGACTTAGAAGCATTTTAGCATATGGCGAATTTCTACATCAAAATATAACTGTTTAGAAGCTTTTTCCACTTTCTCATATTAAATTTTCTTTTATCATCGGTTATTTGGCCACTTAATTGAATCAAAGAAAATGGTGGTTATCACTTTTTTATAAAATTATGAGATTATTTTAGATAAACATAGTCTCTGTGTAGAATGTTAAATGTCAAAATTCAGATAATTGTCTCAATCTGATTCTGTGAGATTACCATGAACGAATTAAAGCAGCACTTCATGGGGCTGTTACCATCTTGAAATTTATTCTGTGGTTAAACAGAATAGAGTGACATCCCACATATGCAGAACTGAGAAGAGAAGCTGAAATGTCTTAAAAAAACATTGCTGTGTATTTATTTAATAAAAGGGCATGTTTATTTATGTTTACAAACAAGTTTGAAAAACAAAAGAAAAACATGTATGCATCTACCTATAACCTTTTTCAAAATGCCAACAGCCCTCATGCCATATGAAAGTCTCTAAGGATTTATTACAAAAATCAATACAGTTCACTCACAGTTCACCAAGACATCACTGAACTAACATATTTAGACAAAAATAAAAAGGACTAAAGTTCTCTTGTATGTAGTCTGATGGTTTAATTTGATATGCCTGAAATAACAAAAGCATTTCAAGCATCTTTCATTATGTATTTGATGTCCTGCATTAAACAATCTACTAAATTCTGAACAAAGGTTATTAGCAAGTTTTCAAAAAATTTAAAAATTAAACAGTTGTTTCAAAACCATTAAGTAGTAAATGTATTTAAGAAACTAATTAGGACAGAGGCCGTAACTTCATTAGAACACCACTGCTCATGTTTTTTTGTCTTGTTTTTTTTTTTTTTAAACAAAGCATTAGTGTTATCTATTTGGCTATTAGTATTAGCAATTATCTACAATATTTAACAAGGTAAATTGTAGGCAAAAATTTAGTACAGTTTCAATAGAAACACCGCTTTTTTTCCTGAAAATACAGCAGTATTTGAAGGACTAATTTTTCTCTGCATCAGTTATAAGGAAGCTTCCCATCTATGAACAGGAACAAAAAAAGTATCTACAAACCTTGTAAACAGATCTGTATCTTTATAAACATAAATAATCCAAATTATTAACAGCCAACAGCAGAAATTAAAGTATCAACTCAATGATCCAGGGCTTTGTGTAGCCCAGCTTGACTCCCCCTCTCTGCCATCAATGACAGAGATAAACGACAGCTCTGCTAATCCACCGTTCAGGACCATTCTTAGGTACTACTGATGGTCCACAGGTCACTTATGCCCAGTTACTGTTTATCTGTCAGTTCATTTCTTCCATCCCCCAAAAAGCACCCTCACTCTGGCAGAAAGCTTTGCTTTAAAAAAAAAAAACTACATTCGTGCAAGTATGTCTTCTGTTGAAGTCCAAAGACAAGAATAGCATCTTGTCTGTCACAATATGTGAAAAGACTCAGTTTCAATTTGTTTCTTTACAATGTAGCTAGTGTGTTAACATTCAGCTTACAATCAGAGTGATGTTTCCAAACTATGTAGTGGGCTTCCTGGGGATCAAGATGAAGTGGACTTATTCATTTCTATTGTAAGGTGAATTCCACTGTCAACAGCATTGTTATTTTTGTTAGGAGAGGGTGGAGGACTGGAGTTGTGTTTTGTAAGAGCATCATCTTCAGCATCAGTGTCATCAATAAGAGGGATATAAGGCTCTGAGTCTTATATCCTAAACTCAGGATGTGCCATAAAGTTGTGAATTGAACTTCCTGATTCTGGCTTTTCTAACCCTTCATATAAAGAACTACGAAATGCATTCACCACTCGAATCTGTAAATATGAGAAAACACATAAAGATGTCAGTACACTAGTAACTTAACTAAAAAAAAAAATGGTTTACTTATGAGTTTGAATCCACAAACAGCTAGGTATGAGTGAATCATATTTGCATGTAATGCAGTGGAACTTGCAATACACTGTAAAAAAATGAATATTTTAGTAGGACACTACAGAACAACGAAAGCACATATCTAAGAATTAAGCATACATTCAAAGTAACACTAACAAAAATCTCATTGTCACTGGCTAAAAATTTAATAGCCATTTTATAGGGATTTTCCCTAAGGAAAAAAACAAACAACAAAAACCAAACAAAATGAAAACTTAACCATACACAAGCTCAGCTAATTGTTTTTTAATTAAAAAAAGAATGTATTTTAAGAAAAAAACTCAAAAACGTCAAGCACAAAGGAATGCTATTATCATGCTAGGAATTAGGGTGTCACCAACTATGAAAGAGCCAAGCAAATATAAGCCAAATGCCACAATGAACTCACATCTACCCCATCACTCCCACAATTAAAAATTAAAAACACAAACCCAAATAAATATCTATAAAATGTCACTAAACAGCTATAAATATTTGAGTATATGCCATTTTTTCTACAAAGTGTTAGTATTTTTTTTTTCTATAACATAACTTAATATACTTCTCTGGAAAAAAACAGATCCCAAACAAAGCCCCATTGCTTCTGGGAAAAGTTTCCCAAGGAAAATATAGTCTCAAAGTTTTCTAATAATCGACATTTAGAGATATAGTCCAACAATTTTCTTTTCTGCTTAGAGGGTTTCCGTACAAAGGAAATGTTAACCGGCAAGCATGAAAGTCACGGCACTGAGTTTGCACCAATAAAGCAGTGTCACTCACATTTTAAAAGAGAAAAATCTGTGAATAGCTGAGCACTTACATAAATTCAAAGACACTGCTTCTGATTTAATTCTAATTTTTTTGGGGGGGTGGGGTCTTTCCAAGACAGGGTCTCCCTGTAGTCCCAGCTGGCCTGGAACTTGCTCTGTAGACCAGGCTGGCCTTGAACTCATAGAGATCCACTTGCCTCTGCCTCCCAAGTGCTAGGATTAAAGGCGTGAGCTACCACGCCCACCTTTTTTTTTTTAATTCTAATTTTACTGGGGCTGGAGAGATAGCCTAGTGGTTTAAGAGTGCCGACTGCTCTTGCAGAGGGTCCGGGTTCGATCCCCAGCACCCACATGGCGGCTGAGAACCGTCTGTAACTCCAATTCCAGGAGAACTCCAATTCCAGGGGAATCCGACACCCTCTTCTGACCTCCGTGGCATTGCACGACACAGGTGCACAAACCTACATGCAGACAGTACATTCATACACATAGAAAATAAATAAATAAATTTAAAAAATTAAAATAAAAAAAATTCTAATTTTACTAATGAAGGCACCAATTACTCATCAGGCTAAGAGAAATAATACCGATATTCTGGAAGAAAATACTTGCAACTGAAATCATCTCATAGAATAGTAATTAAGAAATTTATTTAAACAAACATTTGAATGGATATTTTAAATGTCTAGGCCACAGTCTCTCCTATTTTTCTTTCCAGTATAGCAACCCCTGTTGTCCTCTTTGACTTGGCTCTTTATAGAGAGTACAGCACAAGGTGAGTGAGGACAAAGGATTAAAGGGTGGTTTTGTCTTCTACTTACTAGATGAGGATAAGGAACACAGCAAAGGATTCCTCAGCTGTAACTAGGAAGTTACAAGGGTTCCCACTCCTCACGGGGCTGTTACAGGAGATCAGTGCAGTGGTAGCGTGTAACTATCCCAGAACTCATACTTCAGTGTGCATACGGATCAACTGGAAACCTTGCAGGGTTCCATCCAGCAGAGGAGGAGTCTGCATTTCCAACAACCTTGCAAAGGACGCTGACCTGGCTGGGCCACATTCACACCTGCAGCTGGATGCATCTTACCTATATTATCTTGCTACTTTATCATATGCTATTTTATAATTCTATTTATTTTAACACAGACAACAGCGAACATTTTCAATTGTTCTCTTCTCTTTTACTGCTATTAAATGTTTAACACATGAGCTGTTCAAGAATGCCTGATACATATACTCTTATAATCAATGATTTAATGTTTTATTATAAAATCCTATATAAAATTCAGATTTGTAAATACAGGGCATTTGTACTAGATAGCTCCAGTTGTCAATTTGACACACCTGGGAAGAGGGAACAACGACTGGGGAATTTCCTTTATGGGAATGGGCTGTGGGCATTTCTACCAAGCATTTTCTTGATTGTTTAGTGATGTGGGAGGCCTCAGCTACACATGGATGGTGCCAGCCCTGGGCAGGAGGTCCTGGGTTATATAAAGAAGCAGGCTGAGCACAGGCCAGAGGAACAAGCCAGTAAGAATCATTCCTCAAGGTTCCTACCCTGACTTCCCTCAATGATGAAGTGGAAATGGAAGCCAAATGACATTTCCTCCCAAAGCTATTTCTGGCCATTGTGTTTATTACAGCAATAGAAGGCTAAGCAGCATTTAATGACTCTTTTGACTATCCTGATATTGAACTATAAAGCTTAAAAGCAAACAACAACAACAAAAACTTCCTAAAAACAAAAATCTGTTGCTGTCAGTAGTCAACAGGCACAAAGAATACAAATTGGAGGCTCAGCCAGAAAACTTGAAGGGTGATGAAAGCTAAATGACCCTCAAGTTGTTGCTTATTTGAAGATCCTGGTGGCACTGCTGTCAATGAAGAGACACACAAGCTCTGATTTGTTTTTAAACAGTCTGGGTAAAAGATAGAAGAGTCAAGAAGGAAATAAATCCATTTTTGGTATACTTTAAATTTGTAAAGATAATCTAACACTCAGAAGAAATATATGGTCTTAAGACAGACAGTTCTTAAGTTCTGAGAGGGATAATTACAGAACAGGTAAGGGTGCAGGTGCCATGGACATACCTGCGTGTCAGATGTAACCAGTGAAGTCCTTTCATCAACACTAAAATTCGTTCTGAATTTACCTTACTTTTTAAAAAAATTTTTATTTTTGTATGTGTATGAATGTACTGTCTGCATGTAGGGTTGGTGCACCCGTGTCATGCAATGCCGCAGAAGTCAGAAGAGGGTGTTGGATTCCCCTGAAACTGGAGTTAAAGATGGTTCTCAGCCGCCATGTGGGTGCTGGGGATTGAACCCGGGTGCTCTGCAAGAGCAGTCGGCGCTCTTAATCGCTAGGCCATCTCTCCAGCCCCTTTTCTTTCTTTCTTTTTTTTTTTTTTTAAATAAATGAAGAAACTGAGCAAAAGGAAGGGGTGGCTAGTTGTCGAGTCACGCTGACTTATGTCAAGGGTTTGAGAACCCATGTTTCTGGACTCCCATTCTACGTCTTTGGAGGCCAAATCAAAGTGCATACACACATTTGGTTTGCCATTTCCTTCACTAGAGTAAAGTATTTCATAAGATCAAAATTATGCTTCTTTCCTACACCTACAATCAATGCCACACAGGACTGTGGTGGGTCACATGTATAGTCAAAGTTTGTTTAGCAATCCAAAACTGGTGAGAGGTGAGGCCTTGCAGGTGGTTACTAGATTATTGAGAGCATTTTTTTTTTAACTATAATACCAGGCCTCATTTATTGAACTGTTGGGTGCTATGCTAAACATTTCTTTTTTTTTTTTTAAATACAACATTTTTATTGGTGTTTTGTGTGTTTCATACATCATTTCTCAGTCCAATTCAGACACACTCCCTTTTCCATGCCCCTCACCCCTCCCCAGTTCATGCATTCTGCCATACATGTCTTGGATCTTTTTCTCAGCCTTTTTCAAGTTTTTCTCGGCAGAGGTTTACTCTTTCAGTCAGTTTGGGCAGAGGTTAACTCTTTCGGTCAGCTCTCTGATCCAGTCTTTTTGTCATTGTTGTTCCCTCCCATTTGTATTGCTCAAAAATATGCCTATATATACATCACATATATACCAAAATCATGACCTTTGAAAATAAACTGTATGCATGCTCTTAAAGAGGATTACTGATTCCAGTCCTGACCTTTCTATTTTTGCTCCTAGCTTTCCTCCACATGGGTATCTGCCATTATGTTCTGACTCAGCACAGCCTAAAGCAACATGACTCCTGCATCATTGACTGAACCTTAACTGTGAGCCAAAACACTTTTTCATCTTCAAGTTAATTATTCCAAATATTTTGTTATACTGGAGAAAGAAATATACTGAACTTGCCTACTCTTATTTTTACTATGCCATATGTAAAATTTTAACAGTATAATGGTAATGTTGATGAATCATTTTATACATCACATATTTTATGTAGAAAGTATATATTAAGCAGAAACTCTTAATTTTCCATTATTGACCATCTAGGTCTTGTTATTTATCCTGCCTTTACATGTAATTATTACTTCAAATTTCTTATGACCTACTATGTACAGAACAAGAACATAACTTCTGAAATGATCAGAACTGAGAAAAATTCAGTGATTCGATATCCATAAAATTTTAATAAATTAATCATTAGAAGAAAAATTGCCTGAAGGATATATGGCAAACTTCAAAAATTGAAATGATTATCAATCTAAACAACACTTTAAATGAAACAATATACAAATCAAAACAATATTATGTACCCTGCAAAATACCTGGTTTTCTAAACATTCTAATTTTTGATAACACTGAAGATTGGCTATAATGTCTAACACATGGCATGTAAGCAGACAGCTCTAAAATACAGCACTAATCACAAGCTTAAAACCTACAACAGAATGTCTACTTCTGAAATTTTATTCATTATTATTTTTATTAGAAGCTCTGAAGAACTTTAGAAGAAAAGTAAAAAAAAACACTTTATAAACAAAAAAGAAAGTTACAGATTAGTTTTCTTCTAAGCTCAGTAAGTAAACTCATACTAGCTTTTCTCAAAGTTATCTTGATTTTTTTCTCTATGATGCGAAGCTAGTAAATGCTTGCTTTTTTCTTTTTAATATGAAATGCTTGCTTTTTTCTTTTTAATATGAAATGCTTCACGAATTTTGCGTGTCATCCTTGTGTAGGGGCCATGCTAATCGTCTCTGTTTCATTCCAATTTTAGTATATGTGCTGCTGAAGTGAGCACAATACTGGCTTTTCTTGAGCCACATGTTCTCTGTCATAATTGCTCAGCTCTGCCCTCAAAGTGCAAAAGTTCCCATAGGTAATATTTAAATGTATGAGCTTGGCTGTGTTTCAATAAAATACATTTTCCAAGGCAGGAGGCATGGTAGCTTTGGCTCACAGGTCCAGAGAACCAATTTTTCTCTTACTTTCTCCTTTGCCAGAAGCTTAGTTACTTGTTGAGCAAAACATTTTAAAAAATGGTGAAAACTAGAGTTAGATGTTTTATAAACAACGAAAAAATAGACATTTCTCCTAGAGACTTTAAAGAATAAAGACCCTATGATGATTGACTGGAAAAATGACAAACGATGTTCCAAGTTTAGTATCTAACGAAGTTGACGTGACTATTTCTTCTATTAATAAATCAAGGGCTCCAAATGAGTCAGAGAAATTTGTCAGAAATTTGCTTTTTTAAAGTTATTCTTTTTTTTATGTGTATGAGAGTATTGTCTGCATGTTTGTAAGTGCACCCATGTTGTGCAATGCTGGCACAGGTCAGCAGGGAGCATTGGATCCCATGGAACTGGGAGTTATAACCAGTTGTTAGCTATCATGTGGATTCTGGTCATTTGAGCCTGGATCTTACGCAAGAGCAGCTGGTGTTCTTAAGCCCTGAGCCATCTCTCCAGCTCCCAAAGATTTATTCTTTAATTTTGAAAAAAAATGTATGTGTGTCTCTGTGAGTGCCACATGTGTGTGGGTATGTAAAGAGACCAGAAGAGGGTGAAGGAACCCTTGGACTCCAGTTACAGGTGGTTTTGAGCCATCTGATAGGGAACTTTGAATTGACTTTATGTCCTTCAATGCACTCTTTAAAATTTTTTTTTTAATTTTATTTATTTCTGTATGTGTATGAATGTACTGTCTGCATGCACTCTTAATCACAGAGCCATTTCTCCAGCCCCCTTCATAAATATTTTTAAGACAATACAATATTAGGGCAGAGCACAGAGAAGGTCATTAAGCTGCCACTAACCACACTAACACTGTGTGTACGTTTGTGTGCGTCTGTGTGTGTATATTGCTGGGGGTCCATCGCAATATCTATTACCTAATATTCTGCACTGCTCAGAATAATGTTCCACCAGCAAGGTTCAAAGAAATTTACAGTAACAGCAATATAATTACTGTAACTGTTACTATATAACAGTTACCTCACTAGCAAAATATGATCTAGTCCCTGGATACCTTATGTTCTGAGAAAAGAGGATTCAGAAGAAGTAAACACTTCAAATGCCAAAGAAGCAACAGTACAATCTTTCCTTTGCCACCTTCTGAAGTATACCTACTTCTACTTCCTGAAGTGAGAGGCCACTCTCCTGACCACGGGGGTCCAACAGACTCAAGGATTTTGGTATATAGCTAAGAATCAGAAAAGAGCCTGTGGCCAGCAGTTGGAGGTGTCCAGAATCTAGGACACTGTCCTAGACTGGGCATATGGCTCATGCCTATAATCCCAACACTTGGCAGAAGAATCATTGTGAGTTTGAGGACAAATTGGATTGCAGAACAAGACTCTATAACCAACCAATACCCTATAACTAAAACAAACAAAACAAAACAAAACACACACACACACACACACACACACACACACACACACACACACACACACAAAGAAGGATGACTGGTACAAACTCAAAGTTCGTGCCATGAAAAATAAATGTAGGGAGTAGATTATACACTACAGCCCAAGTGACAACATACATTATTGTTTCTTAGATCCTCAATTATAAAAAACTATAAAGGACATTTTTGGAGCAACTAAAGAAATCTGAGTATGGACTATGTATTTCGTAATATGGTATCGGTATTAAATTTTTTGAATGTGGTAACTTGGAACATTATTCTTGTGTATATACTAAAGTATGTAGAGCCGGGCGTGATGGTGCACGCCTTTAATCCTAGCACTTGGGAGGCAGAGGCAGGCGGATCTTTGTGGTCTATAGAGTGAATTCCAGGACAGCTGGGGTTACAGGGAGACCGTCTTGAAAAGAAAAAAAAAAAAAAAGTATGTAGAAATGAAATTCTGTATCTGCCATTTCTGAGAAGAAATTATTAGCAGATAGATAGATAGATAGATAGATAGATAGATAGATAGATAGATAGATAAGGCCTAGTGTCACAAAACATTATACAATGTGGTTAATTTAAAAGGTAAGCCGGGCGTGGTGGCGCATGCCTTTAATCCTAGCACTTGGGAGGCAGAGGCAGGTGGATCATTGTAAGTTTAAGGCCAGCCTGGTCTACAGAGTGAGTTCCAGGACAGCTGGGGCTACAGGGAGACCCTGTCTTGAAAAAAAAAAAAAAAAAAATAAATAAATAAATAAATAAATAAATAAATAAATAAATAAATAAAAGGTAAAAGATGTTCATTTACTATATTAAATCTCTGACCTTGTCCACAGGTCTGAAATAATTCAAATTTAACATTTTAGGGCAAGGACTAAGATCTTTCAGAGTAAAGCCTTGGCTTGGCCTCTTCCAAGGAGGGTAAGGACCCCAGAAACAAACATTCTGTGCACTATCAAGTAGTTATTTACAAGTATTGCTTATTTCCTTAACTGGGCTGCAGGTTCTGGAAACTCCAGAATAGCTTTGACATGTGGCAGCTCTTTCATAAATGTTTGTTGAGTATCTACCATTCGGGGATAAATGGCCTAGTAAGCCAGATAGTACCAAATCCATAAACAAAGAGAAGAGTGCAACAGACATTACAGTACCAAGCATAAGGCAGTTTACATTTATCATTTCATTCAGGTAAGTAATTCTTAAAAGGAAGATTCCTATCTGCCAATGTAAATGTAGTTAGAATCCTAGTGCTGGAAGTTCACTTTGTCTTTAGGGCACTTGTCTGCTCTTTGCTTTTATTCCATGTGGCCTATGCTTGGTGGCAAGTTATTTACACTCCATGTCAGTGTTCACACCCGTAAAACAGGGACAGTTTCTTGTTCTGCCTGTTTTACAACATTGTGAAAAACATCAAATAAAAATTATTTATGCAAACAGTGAAGAAACAGGCACTGACTACAAAGTCTGTCCTGCTGTCTTCCTTAATTCCTCTTTGTAGTGAGCCACGCATGGCTCCTCCAGCCCTTGCTGTTTGGTGGCTGGACATTAGATGAATAAGATAGGTTTCTGCCCAATGTAAGTTTAGCCTTAATAATTTCAGGAATCTTAGTGGTGTGGCAGGGTTATTTTTTTTAGTGTCTGTTATATACTGAAAATTCACTAAGAAATCAGAAGACCCTTATTTGTAATAAAATGTGATTTATAAGGCTTTGAAAAAGGATTTTGTCATTTATTGACAATCTAAAAAACTCTGTTATTAGTGGGTCAGATAACTAGTCAATTAGTGGATATGGAATCTTTCAATAATGAATGAAAATTAGACTTTCTCTAATTTTGTTTGCAAGGGCAGAACATTATAAACACAGGTTTAAGCTGAACTGACTGTATAAATGGGAAAAGTCCAAGAAGTCAATCAATATCAATAGGATAAAAGCTTACTCAGGGACCTTTTCTTTAAAGACACAAAACAAGGCAAACAAGGTTCTGGTTAGGAAGGCAAGCAGCTGGTTAGATGTTCAACAACTTTTCTTCATGCCACTAACTTCTTTTTCTGAATTGGAAGGACCATCTAAAAGTTGAAATGTTAAATTCATTCTTTAGCTTTAAAAATGCAATCTTCTGGTTCTCTTAACTCAGTTTCAAATCACATGCTTCTGGGAACCATGCAGCATGAACATGTTTAAAGGCATATACTCAAACATTTATAGTAGTTTCACAAGTTCTAAGATATAACTTTAGTCCCCATATTAGCTATAAAGTTATTGTAGAGACAAGCTCACATCTTATCTAATCTTTGGTTGCAACTGTTCCACCTGTTATCTAACCCTCTACGAAATAAAACAACAATGACAATACTTTGAGGTCTCAATCCACTTTACAAAAAGAAAGCTTTATGAAAAGCCTGAACAATGAATTTAAACATTAAGGAGAAAATGAGAAACGTTAGGTGTGTGAAGTAGGAAATGTTAATTTCATGCACTTAGGAACACACACTCACACCCCACAGTAGTAGAAGCAGTAGAAGAGGAAAACACTACATGTGTAGGGGTAGAAATATTTGTTACATCATGATGCTGGCTGGCGATGGAGGGTTGCCGCCTTAGAGCCCCCTGAATGGAACTTCCACTCTGGAAAGCATTCACTACATCCATCTGCAAGGAATCAGAGATTGTGACAGCTTGCTCAGCAAGAGAGAGAGAACAAGAGAAAGGACCGTTCCATCTATCAACATTTAAAAAGTAAAGAAAAAGGCACTTTTACAGAGCAGATAAATAGGCAAGGGTGGCATTTTGAGATGAAAGGGGAAAATAAAAGCTAGAAAAAAAGCTGAGGGCATATACGACACATTCTTTCATAATCAGTTACAAGTTTCATTCGGCTCATCCATCAGTAGTTATTTTTCAAAAGAATTAATTTTTTTAGGTTTGAGAAGGCTAAAAAGGTAGTTAAAGAGAACCAAGACCCCCCCCCCCAAGGTAAAAACCCCTTGCTCCTGTCAGCTCCCGCTCTCCTACCTCTCAACCAGAACCATACCTGCGTTTGGATTCTGTTCAGACCTCTAAACCACAAGATCTGGCCACGCCGCAACTCCCTTTCAGCATGATCAATCTCTTCAACATCCTCTGCTAATTCCTCCTCAGGTATTTCTTCCTTTTGTGTTCCATGGCCAGCTTCTTTGAGGAATTTTAAACGGCTAGTTGGAATTGTTGAAATAAGCTACAACACAGGGGAAAGAACTTAAGGTATTAAAGGCTGCTGACTATCTACGTATCTTCACCAAGGAAGCGATGAGAGCATGTTGATTAGACTTTTCCAGAATTCTTTATTACGTAAAGCTCTAAGTTTAAAGAATGAAATGTTTCCCTGTATAGGAATTAATTTGATCATATTTTTCATTTAGACATTCATGACAGCAAACTGTTTAACTGTGTTTTTTTAATGTGTGTGTATTTCCACTTAAACTGGTATTACACGTACTTCAAATAAAATGAAAATAGCAAGTGGTCTTACTGGGAGTAAACCAAGCTTGTAATTCATTATTGTTATAAGAGTGCAACAGGAAAAAAAACATCAGAACTCAGAAAATCATTAAGTCTATACTGAAAAGAGTTTGGTTAGCTCTATTTTTATAAAACTCAGCAATTTTAGCCAGGTGTGGTGGCACACACCTTTAATCCCAGCACTTGGGAGGCAGAGGCAAGTGGATCTCTGTGAGTTCAAGGCAACCTGGTCTATGGAGTGAGCTCCAGGCCAGCTGGGACTTAAAGGGAGACCCTGTCTCAAAAATACCAAATAAATAAATAAATAAATAAATAAACTCAGCAATTTAAAATGGAATGAACACTGACTGATAATGACATTAAATAGCAATAACTGCCTCCCCAAACATCAAGGATACCAAAAGCATCACCAAGTATATTTTAGCTTAGAGACATTACCAAGCAATACCTATGGACTAGGGTTTTCCAAGAGGAAACAAAGATGCAGTCAAGACACACAACGGCTTGGCAAACTTCTAGTCCTACCATCTTATTTCAAAGGTTAAACAGCTCAGACATGTGAAGTGACTTGTTCATGGAATGACTAAAGCTCTAGGTCCCCTCGCCACCAGAGCCAGAGCACTTTCTACCATCACACACTTGAAGCCAACAGATAAAAGCAACTGCTGCTGCTATGTGTGCTATACTGCCATTTCCTCTCCCTGAAATTAGCCATAATTTTAGGAGTTTGTGCTCTATCAGAGAACATTACAAAATAATTAGAATGGTAATAAAAAAATTGTGGACCAAGTAGGAATCTTCTCAAAAGATCTCTAAGAGTAAGGTTTTTAAAAGATAAGAACAAAAAATTAGAACCCAGAAACACAATTAAGGAAAAAAATAACAGATAAAAGACCAAGCCAAATAAAACCCAAAAGTATGATTTGTAGGACAATATATGAGCTTACACAAGTTATATACTGTTACACCTTAACCTGCATTTGTATGAGTCAGTACCATTAGTTTTTTTTTTTTTTTTTTTTTTTTTCTTTTCGAGACAGGGTCTCCCTGTAGTCCCAGCTGTCCTGGAACTCACTCTGTAGACCAGGCTGGCCTTGAACTCACAAAGATCCATCTGCCTCTGCCTCCCAAGTGCTAGGATTAAAGGCGTGCGCCACCACGCCCAGCCCATCAGTTGGTTTTATAGTAATAATGCACATTGTACCACTCATGGTTAAAAATAATGGCATGCACTTCCAAGTAAGCTGACTGAAGCTGAGGTGTGATCTCACTTTCGTGGCTGTCTCTTGCAGGTACCATGATTACTATGAACTGTCCTCAAAGTAAAGCTCAAATTTCTCCTCGGCTCTATTTTGGATTAAATTGCACAGCAAAATAATGAAATATATCTTCATAAAAATTTTACTCTGAAAATATAAAAGTAAGTGAAAAAGATAAAGGCATTAACATCCTAATGAGTTATAACTATGTTATAATTGCTGCAAAACTTGTTTAAAAAAAGCTAGAAATAAATATAAGACCAAAGGCATAATAAACAAGTGATGTTGGAATAAACATTGCATTAAAAAATATAAACAAAAAACCATATTACTCAGAATTCCCTACCTTGACTCATGGTTACTACCTGGAATTAAGTAACAGAATTAATTAAAGAAAATACACAGTAGCAATTTATTAAAAAAAAAATTACTTCAGGTTTTAACAACAACCAAAAAAAAAAAGGATGAGATTTTTACCTGGCCCCAGAGTAAGGTCCCCATTCCTAGGAAAATTGACCATAGCCACTGCTCTATTGAAAGTTCTGAACAACTGAAAGGTTTTCCACCAAACTGCACAATTATTATCTGGAGGAATAATCAAGAGCACATTTGTTTAAAGCATTTGAAATTCGAAACCCACATTCTTAAATCCATGTCTTCTAACACTGAAAGTGAACAGCCACTATTACAACAGTCATAGCTGAAAGTAAGACAACTAAAAGTACAATCTCTGCCCCACATTTAAATACACTTAATAAATTATCCTTACTAAAAATTAAAGATCTCATGACCAAAAGAATCCTGTATGCTGATTCCAATATACCATTAATAACTACATTCCTTTGTACTTTAAAATGCTTTGAATAATTTATGCCTATGACTAAAGATGGTATGTGTTTTGTGGGAAACACTGAATGTTAAGGAGAAATGGACAGAATGTGCCACCCTGTTTTCTCATCTAGTTTACAATGAGGTGTTAACTGTATACAAACCATAAAAGAAAAGCAAGCTGGCAAAGTTCTAATGAAATGTGGGCCAACTCAGGTGGTAAGTTCAAAAGTGAGAGAAAGTATGACACCGCGTATAAATAAAAGTTGTACTATAGTGCTCATGCTGTCTTCCTTATTCTAAACATCTGAAAAATAGTGTACCTAGGAACGCAAAGCACTCAGTAACAAAATATTCACCTTCATCTGTGACAGCTCTTCAATGTAAATTAAGTTGTGAAATATTCAAATTAAAAAGTCATTTTAAAACCTTTAAAAACATTATAAATTCAATTATTTGTTAATTCCACTGTTTTTAAATATAAAAATTATTTGTACAGAGTCCTGTTTATTAGTTGCATGATATCAATTAGATTATAACTGATTTGCCAACAAGGTCTGGATTTTCATACAGAAATGAAACTATAATCATTTTTCTTTTGTAAATTAAGAAAATAGAGATGTGTAGTCTAGATGTTTAAAAATTAAAAGACTTTTTGATGAAGGGTATGAAAGGTAAGACATTAAGATATTGGGGGAAAAATCATTAATTCTGTGATTGGGTTACTTATTTCATAAGTCACTCTCCATTTTATAGTTGGAAGAAATAAAGTTGTTTGCTTAGGTAGTTGTGGAACTAACTTCTAAGAAAGAGACAAGTTTCCATATTTTTAGTATCCACCTTAGAGCAACATGACACTAGACAGACATCACAAGGCAATATATAAAACTCCCGTCAGCTAACAAGTCATTTCCAGAACAGGGTACCTGTTTATTGACTGTGTCCTGTATACTAATCAATGAAACCTCTTTTCCATTTACCCACCTGTACCACAAAGGTGCCTAAAACAATCGTGCAGAAGATGGCATTATTAAAGATTCCTTCAAACACATTTCTTTCACCATGAATTTTCCGGGCATTTATTTCATTGAAAAGTTGCATCAGCACAAAGGTATTAAAAACAATAGTGTAATGTTCTGAGGGCGGAGCATGCAAAGGAGCATTCCTTCCACTGTCAATATCAAAAAACTTCTCCCCTGAAATGAAAAATTACTCTTTTGTAATTATGATAAAAACAATGTAACATTTTTAAAGAAAGCACATAATAAAGGCTAGACCAACTCTGACCTGGAATGACCACAAAGAAAGGGCTACAATATCTAGTACAACCCTTTTTACAGAAAAAGAAACGGAAACTCCTAAAACTGTGGAGGTATATGCAAGATCATATATGTAAGACAGCGGTACAGCCAGGATATAAAGAAAGTTAAATATCTTTACTACCCCCATTATCTATGATCCTGTCGAAATTGACAAAAGCACCACTGGGAACCAGGAGAAAAAGATAGATGTGGAATCCAGAAAGAACAAACTTTCGAAAACTTTGTCCCACTGAAACATTCGGAATGATATGAACTTGGAATAGAAAGCTTTAATTGAAGCTTTGTTAGAGACTGGATTCTTACCAGCAAATAAGAGTGTAAAAACTACCACGAGCTGGTAGAATGCATGACCCAAAATATTCTTCATCATTGTGCGTGAGATGAGAGGCTTATTTCTACCATAAGGTTTCCGAAGCAAGAGTGACTCAGTGGGTGGTTCCGTTGCCAGAGCCAGGGAAGCGAGCGTGTCCATGATGAGGTTGACCCACAGCATCTGCACAGCCTTAAGTGGCGAGTCCTAGAAAAGACATGCTTCCTAATAGACACTCACACTCATAACTGCTCAGGGAGGCAGAGACTTTCAGGAAGCCATTAGGATTATAAAAACTTAAGGAACAAAACAGATTGCATTTTTATGTTAATCAACCTAAACCATAAATTTTCCTTTTACTTAAATACTTAAGGATTTTTAAAAGGTAGATTATATAATTTTTGCTTTAAAATAAATATTAACAAAATGTCACCTACTTGAGTAATACAAGCTCCCGTGAAAGCAACAATCACTGCTACTACATTAACAGTAAGCTGGAACTGAAGGAATTTTGAGATGCTGTCATAGACATTTCGTCCCCACATAACTGCTTTAACAATGCTTGTGAAGTTGTCATCTGTGAGAATAATATCAGATGCTTCTTTAGCCACATCAGTTCCGGCAATGCCCTGTTAAAAAAATCTGTGAATTAGATTAAATACTTAAAATATAGCTTTTACATACTCAAAAGGATAACAGAGCAAATGTGTACTGTTATACTTAACAAAGAATACATTTATGCTAAAAGGTAATAATGCGATTTTAAGATGCCACTGGAAAAAAAAAAACATACACAAAGAGTGAAACATGAAAGATGACTAGATGGCAAGTAACTCAGCAGACTGAAGGAATCTGAAGCTTCAGCCATCAGTTGGGAAAGCAGAAAGGCACCCCCCCATCCCGCCACCACCCACAGAATTCCTGTAAGGCTCAGGTCTGGCAGTCTCAGGAAGCACTAAAGAGCCAAAATGAGAATGAAGAAGCAATGAAAATCCTCAAACTAGTAACACACTACCAACAACAGAACAGGGTAGATTAGCAGACTATAGGTTAATAAAAACTAGTTAAACTCATTGATATGCAACAGATATATTTAATATCCTGATGAATAAAAAGCAAAAATATGATTCTATATGGAGTTTAAAAAAAGGTAAGCAATGACCTTCAAAGATGCAGTAGCATCCCTTGTCAATGAATGGAACTAGTGTTTACTTGTGCTCAGTTGTATATTTATGACTTAGATATGTATGTGTCTGTATGTATACAACATGTTAATAAGATTAAAATAGGCAGCTAGATCCTAGTTCTTTCTCAAATTCACAAAATCAAGCAATCTATCATTTCTACTCTGTGCCCAGACTAGAGCGCGTCAAAAGGTAAGAGAGAGCAATCTCTCAGGCACTACTGAAAAGACTACTAATCGTCTCTCACATACTGTAAGGAGAATTCTGCAATAAACTGGTGGCAAGTACATTAAAAATTGTGGAAAAATTAAAGAAAAATAAAAAATGGCATGTGAAAAAGATAATTTATAGGGAATACAAAAAATTGCACAAGAAAGGAAAAATATAGTAGATCACATGACATGGCATGAAAGTCAAAAAATTAACTGAATACTGACTTAACCAAAATAAGGACATAATCCTCCTGGAAGAGTGAGGCAGGCAGTGAGTGTGAATGTCCATGGAGCAAATGTGGTACCCATCATCTGTGAAGCCCCAAGTCTTCAGCTTTCTTGATGAAAAGTTGGTATAATGCTTTGTATTAAAAAGTGATACATAATGTAATTTATATTATAGTCAAGTTTCCTTTTGGGAATCAAAAAATAAAGGGGTTGAAATGTATGTAGCAGAGGCTTGGATACCTTACTTTTATTAAAATGCTATACAAATACTATTTTAAAAAGCACAAAAATTGTAATTAAACATCACTCAAAATATTCAACTACAGAAAAATTGTAAGTTGAAATGTTAAGTTTGTAAATCACATCTCAGTTTTACTTCCCTGATTCTATTATTTTGAAAAGGTTATAAATGCAAATGTCTTCATATCTGTTCAAAATCCTTATAAAGCTAAAAGGTAACTGTAAAAGGTTAACTGGTAGCCAAACAAAATTAATTCTATAATCAAACAAATTTGGGAACTTAAAATTATTTTTAATTTGAATGTTTTGCCTGCACTTATGCAAGTGCACACCATGTGTGTGCAGTGCCCATGGAGGCCAGAAGAGGGCATCGGGTCATATGGAATTGGAGTGGACTGTTACCTCTCATGTGGGCACTGGGAACCAAACCCAAGTCTTCTGCAAGAGCAGCCAGTGCTCTTAACTACTGACCTATCTCTTTGGCCTTGGGCTTGGAAACTTTGGATTAAAAAAGATTGAACTTTTTTTTTTTTTTAATGGCTTTCACTTCATCAGAAGTCAAGTTTCCACCAGAATAGTTTTAAATCAAAGCCACCCAGAACTTACTCCTCTTCTTTACTTTTAAAGTAAATTTGGATTTTTTGATGAGTTATCATTAAAAAGTTGTAAAATAGCAAAAATCCTGATCTTAAGCCACACAAACAAAACCCACTAACAACACATCCCATACACTGCATTTCTGGTCTGCCTCAGTGTATCTTTACTAACACTAACAACACAGCCCATACACTGCATTTCTGGTCTGCCTCGGTGTATTTTTACTTACACTAACAACACAGCCCATACACTGCATTTCCGTACACTGCATTTCTGGTCTGTCTCGGTCTATCTTTACACTTATTTAAGATCCACAGCATCTATCTTATACCCAAATTTTGAGATAAAAGCATTTATTCTATGGAACCAGTTCTGCCTTTCTGGTTAGCTCTTAGGGTGTAAGAATCTTAGGGTATAAGCTCTTAGGAGTAAGAATCCTGCTTGCTAGGTGCAGTTAGTGACCCTGAAGGGAATGATGCAGTTTGCCTAAAGCACAGGCATCCTTATATATTCTTTGTCCTACTTCAGCAACTCTTGATAAGCTTTTGCTTGAGGGGAATTTTTCCATATAATTTCCTTTTACCATTTCTCTTACTCATATTTAAAGACTACACCATGATGAGTCTTCTAAATCTCTAGTTTAGCAGGAAAATACCAGGAAGAGAATTTATGCAAGCACACAGTAGTACACATGAATTCGCTAGAGCCAGAAGATATTTCAGAATTCAACGTCTCTATTTTAGGATTGAAAAGCATATGCTTTGTATCATAAAATGTCCCAAAAGGGAGTCTACCACCCCATAAAAATATATTCGCATTTCCAAAATGACCATGAATAATCACATTGAGTGGGACCAATAATTGTTCAGAACAAATTTGCAGTTACATTTAAAACTTTACAGTCTTTATCACTCATCTGTGGATACTAGCACCAATTACCTAATTGTATGGCAAACTGAGCAACGTCAATGTGATCTGAAAACAACTGTGCTCTTATATTGTGAATCCCTTAAAATATAATAAATAAAGAAATAAAGATCTTATTGTACTATACAAAAAAAAATAAAACTTTACAGTCTAAAGCAAAGAATGACTGGGCTGTGGCAGGGGATCATTGTTCTGCTAAATTTTGGATCTGACCATTAGGGTTATGGACCACTATTTTCTAAAAATAAGATAAAGTGCATGATTGAGGACTTGGGGGAAAACAAGTAGATTTTTTTTTCAACATATTAAAAAAAAAGCAACTCATTCTCTTATACACACAATCTAGACTGAAAAAATACTCAAGATATCAACGTAGAAGGACAAACTGTGGAGGGTGGAGGACAAACTAGAGAGGGGAGAGTGAGGGATGAGAGGGCCATGCCTGTGTGTGAACATGAGCCAAGTACACGATATGCAAGTACATGCTATCCCTATTCTGTGCACAAGAGATTGCAGCTCTTTATAAAATGATGACATTCAAGTACTCTTTAAGGGTCACCACTGTTGTAAACCTGTTTAGAAAGATGGTTTCAAGATTTAGGTGAGTTGATAAACATTTAAATGTTTTACAGAGCACAAAGTAAATGTATATTACAATTGTCCAAAGAAATTATCTTCTAGCCAGATTTCATGGCATCTAATAAAGCTAGTATATAAACTAATAAGATTTATAAACCAATTTAGGCTTATCCATTATCTCTTAAACTAATCTTGAGGGACAATGTTCAAAATCAATAGTAATTCTGTCAATAGTCAGGCAACCCAGCTAGCAAATTACATTTGAATATTTGAGAAAGTAGGTTCCTACCATTGCAAATCCAACATCTGCCTTCTTTAGTGCTGGGCCATCATTGGTACCATCACCAGTCACAGCGACAACCTGGCGTTGCTCTGAGACAGTGCTGTCAATTATACCTTAAAAAAAATTGTTATTAAGTCTTTTTAAATAAGGCAATTCTCTAGAATATCCTGACTAGTCAGTTTATAGAATAAATCTTACAAATATATAATTAAACATAAAAATGAAAACTGTCTATTTAGCAGGGCATGGTAGTACATGCTTTCAATCCCAGTACTCAGGAGGCAGAGGCAGGTAGCTCTCTGAGTTTAAGGCCAGCCTTGTTTATGCAATGAGACCCTGCTTTAAAAAAATTAAAACTAAATGAGTACTTACTGTTCTTGGGAAGAGAAAAAAAAAGAGGAAACTGTTTAGATATGGAGCAAAGCAATACTGTTTTGATATTAAAGACAAACAAAATTAGCCAAAGATATAAGAAAATATATCTAAATGCTATTCATAACACAACCTAATATTTAGGATCTGTTACAACTTTAAGACACAGAACAAATTTCTGTATGAAGAAACTAAAATAGCTGCAAAATCTACTCACCTTTAACCAGTGTATGCTTGTCAGTAGGAGATGATCTTGCAAGACTCAAAGCTTTGGCCAAATCTTGTCTATCCGCTCTTGCTCAATCTATAAATTTTTATCAAAGTTAAAATGTGCCCAAATCTATTCCCATAATTCCTAATTAATTAGTTGCCACTTTTCAGGGTTTTTTAAAGTATAGTCAAAAGAGTAATACAAACTCCTAGGAACTTGTTAGAATTGCAAATTCTTGGGCCTGGCCTCAGGTCTAACTAATACTATACTATCAGATTTAAAAATCCCTCTTACTATGAAAAGGAAACTTCCTCAGCATGAAAAGCTCTGAGAATCTGCAGTCTCCCAAAATGCATTCCACATCAGCTTTCTCCAAATCACCCTGTGACTCTTGGATTCATGAGACTGGTCTAGACATTCAACTGCTTTATACAACACCCTTCTAAGACATATTCCCTTTTAGGACCATTTTTTTTTTTAATATAACTTGTTCTTTTATCCCCTAGAAAGCTAAGTTGTTTTGCTTCTTAACAGCATATATTTATATATGGTACCTAACACAGAATGCATATTCAATATGATTTGGCTGAATGAAATTACTAATACACTAAAAATACATCAACTCAAAAACTTAAAAATAAATCCTTACCTCTCCTTTTTCATTTCGTATTCTTCTGTTGAAATCTTTACCTTCTAAGCAAAGGAAATCTTCCCCAGGATGTAAAATGCCACATTTGGTAGCAATCGCACGAGCAGTGTTAATATTATCACCAGTGACCATCCGCACAGTAATTCCAGCCCTCTGACATTTTTTTATTGCATCTGGTACCTGGTTCATATAAGAGAAAAAAAATTATTAGGCTAGAAAATTAGGACTTGAAAAGGAAAACATTTCAATGAACAAGTATGACTTCATAGCCCACAAATGACAGCTTTATCTTAAGATATGTGATACTTTTTGAATTATTCCCAATATCTTTTTTCCTACCATTGCCAGTCTTAGTTCAGACAGCATTTGGAGCTGCCCTTCTACTTAATCTGTTTGTGCCATTTAATTCTGAAGGTTTTAAAAGTATCTTTCCTCCTGATAATCATTAGGCAATTATTTTCTGGTAGTTTTCTACCATTCAGGTTTAACTACCTAGAGTAAAATGTTTAATAACAGATGACCCACTTCTCCTAATCTGTATCTTTTAAAGGGTAATTTACCTACTTCCAAACCATCTATGGACTAGTAACTTTCAAATCCATATCCTTTGTCTTACTCTGAGAGCTGGATTCATAGTTCCAATGTGAAAAAAAAAAGGACATGCAAATTTGATAGGTAATAACCTAGCAGTCAACTCTTCCTCCTTCCATTTTCTTCCCCTTGTGCTTCCATAAGACCAACGCTTTTTTTTTTTTTTTTGCACTACTGAATTAAATGTTTTTGGAGAAACAGTCACCACAGGGTCATTTTCCAAGGGTGACAAAATTCTAGACAGAGTTTCATGAGACAATGTATTAAAACATATATGTAGGGGCTGGAGAGAAGGCCTAGCAGTTAAGAGCGCTGACCGCTCTTACAGAGGACCCGGGTTCGATCCCCCGCACCCACATGGCGGCCGAGAACCGTCTGAAGCTCCAATTCCAGGAGAACTCCAGTTCCAGGGGAATCCGAGACCCTCTTCTGAACTCCGCGGCATTGCATGACACGGGTGCACAGACTTGAATGCAGACAGTACATTCATACACATACAGAAATAAATAAAAATTAATAAAAAAATTAAAAAAAGATATATGTAATTTAATTATTATCAAAAGTATACCTAAGCTTAAAATATTTCATTGTTAAAATATTTCCCTCTATGCCTTCAACAGTCATCTGTCCTGCTGGAGGAAGACCTCATGTTTAATGAAACTAATACTGGATCCTAGGCATGGTGTGAAGTATTAGTGATGGAAACATGTTCAAGGACTGAGACTGCCTAGATTCCTTTTTTTTGGTCTTTTCGAGACAGGGTCTCTCTGTAGCCCCAGCTGTCCTGGAACTCACTCTGTAGACCAGGCTGGCCTTGAACTCACAAAGATCCGCCTGCCTCTGCCTCCCAAATGCTAGGATTAAAGGCATGCACTGCCACACCCAGATTCCTTACTTTTTAACCAGGATTTAACTGATTTTGAAAGCATTGGTCAGTTGGTTAAATGTAACAAATCTCATACAAATTTAAAGTGCATTTTACCTCAAATATCTGCAGCCACTTACTGGATAGTAATCTAAAATCATCTAGATAGGGAAACAACAGTAAGGAGGAGAAACTGGGTTTGGCTTAAAACTAGGTGGCAGGGCTGGAGAGATGGCCTAGCGGTTAAGAGCGCCGACCGCTCTTACAGAGGACCCGGGTTCGATCCCCAGCACCCACATGGCGGCCGAGAACCGTCTGAAACTCCAATTCCAGGAGAACTCCAGTTCCAGGGGAATCTGATACCCTCTTCTGACCTCCACGGCATTGCACAACACGGGTGCACAAACTTGCATGCAGACAGTACATTCATACACATACAGAAAGAAATAAAAATTAAAAAAAAAAAAACTAGGTGGCAAACATTATTTAGAAAAGGCAGGTGGAATGCTGGTTACTCCAGCTGAGCAAGCAGAGTACATGAGGAAATGTGGGCCAATGAATATTTAATTATAAAGAGTTAAGAAGAATATACTTTTCTATAGTTCTAGACAGGTAAATACACAGAGAGAATAGTACTTGGGGCCAGAGGATGCAGGGTCAGGGAGAAATGAGGAATGGGTAATAGTGGCTATGAAGCCTCTTTTTTAGATGAAAATGTTCTAAGATTGAGCATAGCGATTACAGCACAGCTCTTAGTAAATATAGAACTGTTAGACTATATATATATATACATATATATACATATATATATATGTATATATATATATATATGGGAGAACTGTATGATATGGGAATTATATATTTAACTTTTTTTTAATTTTTAATTTTATTTTATTTATTTATGTGTATGAATGTACTGTTTGCATGTAGGTCTGTGCACCCGTGTCGTGCAATGCTGCGGAGGTCAGAAGAGGGTGTCGGATTCCCCTGGAACTGGAGTTCTCCTGGAATTGGAGTTACAGACGGTTCTCAGCCGCCATGTGGGTGCTGGGGATCGAACCCGGGTCCTCTGCAAGAGCGGTTGGCGCTCTTGACCGCTAGGCCATCTCTCCAGCCCTGGGAATTATATCTTAAGTAAGCTAACTAATAATGATAATCTAGTATTTACTGACTACCTATTAACCATGAACTACTTTTTAACTTAAAATCACAACAAACTACCCCCATCTCCAAATGTAAGGAACTAAAGCAAGGCTACATATCTTTTTTTTTCTCTTTTGTTTAAATAAGTATTTTAAGGGATTCTACAAGATAATAGCACAGTTGTTTTCAGATAACATTGACGTTACCCAGTTTGCCATACAATTAGGTAATTGGTGCATTTTTCTGGAGTGAAAGGCTACATATCTTGTTCAAGCAACTAGACATATGCAATAAAACTGTATTTGTTCTATATACTCAATCAAGATTTCTATACCAGAACTGCCAAGGCTAGAAAAATCAAAGCAGCTGGTTTATATTTTACTCTCATTTTAATATTGAAACATCCATCTTGTTTTGTGAAGAAAGTTCCATTAACTTTTAAAGAAATGTTTAAAAAAACTTCCCATGAACCAAATTGCCAAGAACAAAATGGACTTATAAAAGGTTTTCCAAAAGACAAAGTCTCATATATCCTGACAGTACTCTGAAACCAAAGACTGAATTTATCTTCATCTCTCAACAGTTTCATTTGACTTGCTTGTAACACTGGTAATAACCCCTATAACCCATCAAGTTATGCAGGTTAAAGACTGGTTTGTCCTCCTTTGTAAGGCTTTTAATTGGTTCTCAGTCTACACCTGGTTCCCTGGCTACACAATTTCCCCAGGAAGTCTTTTTGTGGTTCCTCATTCCAAAGGCCCACTTGACACACACACACACGATGTCTCATATGCCATAGAGGGGCCAAAAACCAGCACATTAAAAAACACCACATTCTTATTAGGCTACCTCCGAAGTCCCCGCTTTCTTTTCGTCTTCCCTGCTAATATTGAACATGTATTGCTGCAGACTGGTGCAGCCATCTTACTGGTTTTCCTGCTTCTCTTTTTCTCTAGTCCTTTCACACAGTATTCAAAATGCTATTTTAACATATAAATAATACCACCCCACCTGAATCTTAGAAAAAAATTTAGAGACCTTACAGTCTAGTAAGGCCATAGAGAATCTTAACTCCCACAGCTTTACATTTACAGTCATATAAGCCTCTTTTCTATCTGTAAAAGTGCTCAATACTTTTTCTTGCCTGCAGTTCCCTTTATTTTCTACAGCTTGCCTGGAATGTTCTTACAGCTATTTATGTGCCTGGCTCATGATCAGCAATCATATTTCAGATCAAATTCTTAATATGGTCTCCCTTGATTACCTTATTTCTTTACCCTGTGCATATCTACAGCTCTTGTATACTTGTAAGTACCCTATTTCATTCATGTTTCCATTCTCACCCCATACTTTTCCCTTATGGCCCCTACTCAAAGTGTATGGGCTTTGAGAACAGGGATGACACATATTCCTCACCACATTTTACCTATTTGGGTGCCTTCTTCCAGAATATAAATTCTGTTACTCTTTGATCAGTACAGTATTTCTGGTTTCCAGAACACTTCCTAGTGCCATATACTAAGCGCAGAATCAATTACTTGATACAGTCATTGAACAAAAGCAGTGCTGTTACTTCTCTTACATGTACTTATTATGCTTTCACAGGGTCATTTCCGCTGCCCCCTCCCAATAGTTTGTATCTCCTGAGCCTTTAAAATTCAAGACAAGTAATTAACCTCTAGGAAGTTTTATTTGATCCCTTTAGTGGTGAACTATAGCTTACTTTTTTGTTTTATTTAGAGTCAGAGCTGGGATTTGAACACACTATATTTATTGTCTAAAGTATCACACCTCTGAATTTTTTTAATCTGTCAAATCAGAGTAATTAATATACCTTATCTGGTGAACACTAAATGAAATAGTTTATGCAAAGCACTTGGCATACAATCTGGCACACAGAGAGAACTTAATAAAAAAGATGCTACTGCTTTAGAGTAGGTGAAGCCCTCGCGGTCTCTGCTTATGTAACATGCTGTGTGTATAAACCGCAAGTACTATTATCCTAGGTCACACTGTGTTGTCCACTGTCATCTAAGCCAATGAATTCTTTGAAGCCAGGGACCAGCTCTCCAAACTCTTTGCATATCTGGCACCTAGGATAATGCCTGATATACAGTAGTTGCTCTATAAACTTAAAAAACAAAAGAAGCAAACAAGAAAATAAAAGGCAGAAAATCTATAGTGTTCTGCTACCTGGTGTGGTAGCCATTGGCCAGTCGTTTAAATTTAAGTTAAAAATTCTGCTTTCCGCTACACCTCAACAGCCTGGAGATACTGTGCAACAGTGGCAGCCAAGTGTCTATATATATCCCAAATCTAATTGGCTATTAGCTCTCTCCTTGGAGGAATAACTCACAGTGGATGCCACAAGCTTATGTCCTCTAGTGGTTAGGAGATGTTATAAGCCACAATAAGAACTTGTCACCCTTTATAGAGAAACCACAGTTTGCGGATTAGCATACCATCCAAGCATCTGTGTCTATGCTCACAGCTTAGCTTGACATAATAATTAGTACTGCTTAAATGCCTGTACATCCAATTGCTTGTGCTTTGTTAGTATGACGAAAAAGGTATCACTGGAAAAACTGTCCCATGAAGGGAAACAACCTGAACAGACTAGAGTCCAAAATGACAACTCCAAAGAAAGTAGACTTTTCTTCTCACCCATTTGTGCCCCTTTCCCAAAGCCCAGGGAACAAACTGCGGAAGAGGAGGCATGGTAGAATATAAGGGCTGCAGAGAGATAGGGGTGAATCATGAGACTACAGGAATATAGTCTGGACTCCTAATTGATCAACATGTCTGTGCATACAAGCTTCTCCAACTGGACAAATTTGGACATAGGTACTTGCAAAATGCACCAGTTATCTACTTGTATGACAAACTGAGTAACATCAATGCTATCTGCAAACAACTGTGTCATTATATTGTAGAATCCCTTAAAAATAAACAAATAAAAAAATGAAAAAAATATTTTTAAATAAAAAAAAAATTCTGCTTTCCAGTGGTACTAGTCACACCTCAAGAACTTGGTGGTTACTAGTAGCTGGCCACTATGCTGATCAACACAGAGCAATTTTATCTTCATTGAAAATTCTACTGGGCAGGGTTGGCCTAGAGACTCAAATCAAATCATGCAATGGTATTTCTAATTAAGTTAAAAGAAACAACTGAAAAATTTAGGACAGTTCAAGGCACTGTGCCAGGTTATGGTGCTATAAACACACAGGATACCAGAATAGTTGTCTTGATGAACAGCCTAATGGGTAGTATTCGCATTATAGGAACTATTATTTCATTCATTTGGGTTCACAGAGAATAAAAATCACAAACACTTTTACAGGAATACTGGTTACAGCTAATGCCTACATCCTCTATAGCAGAAGATTCTGCACATGCAGAAAAGAACGTTTCACTACCTCAGGTCTCACAGGATCTTCAATGCCCACAACAGCAATGCATGTAAGGCCGGTGACAATATCATTTTCATTATCCCATTCTGGTTCTGGTTCTCCTGCTGGGAAATCTCTGAATGCAAGACATATGGTTCTCAGGCCTTCTGATGCCATCGGTTCAATCACAGTTTTTACAATATCGTCACGGTCTCTAGGTCTGAATACTTTTGCCTCACCATTAGCACTCAAGATTTTGAAACACCTAAAAGGAAATGTTGAATCCAAATATCAATAACTAAAAATAATGGTTAATGCCATTTAAGCAAACTGGAAGGGCAAGAGAGGAATCATGGGTCTGACATCGGGAACTCAGGGAGTTCTACATGCTGCATTTTTATGGACTTAGTCCTATTTCTCTCTCTCTCTCTCTCTCTCTCTCTCTCTCTCTCTCTCTCTCTCTCTCTCTTTTGGTCTTTTTGAGACAGGGTCTCCCTTTAGTCCCACCTGGCCTGGAACTCGCTATGTAGACTAGGCTGGCCTTGAACTCACACAGATCTGCTTGCCTCTGCCTCCCAAGTGTTGGGATTAATTAAAGGTGTGTGCTACCATGCCTGGCTCTATTTGTTTCTCTTTACAAAACAGTTCTACTCATTACAGCTCTCATTTGCAAGTTCTCTATCACTTATAAAATCAGTAAATATCTTTTGGAAATGTTTCTAAAATTTTATGAGGTCATGCTGAAAATACATACTCTTTTTAAAGAAAAAGGCCAAGTTCAATCAACCCCTTACCTGACAGATTATTTCAACTCCTACATTGTTTTAATGGGGGAGGGGGAGTGGAAGATGATTAAGATGTTGTGCATGAAATACACAAAAATTAAAAAAAAATCATTAAAATAAGCATTTTATCAAAGAAAAGGTATCAAATAGTTTAATTTTTAGTGAAACTAACTCCAAGATTTTTTCCACTATGTAATGATGTCACACCTCTCTATACTCCTCTTCTATGGAGGTGGCTTGTTAAATCCACATCTCTGTTCTGATTGTTTTCTAAAGTTTTTCACCACTGCTAGTGTTCCACCTAAATATTTTAACTTGAACAGAAAAGACTGGGTGCTGCCTCCTCACTGCCCATGCTGTGGGCATCCACGCTATACCAACTGCTTTGATAACTCTAAAATTTCACCTGAATACTGCTTCTCCATCCTCTAGGAAATATTATCACCCAAGTACTACATTTCCTTCCTCTGAACATTCAGTCTCTTCAGTATGTGCACTGCCCTGTCTGTATTCCACACTACCACCTTCCATTGGCTCTTCCCTTTCAGGTTGAGGTAATGTAACTGCCAATAGCCATTCACTGGTCTCTGGTATGAGCCAATCCTTTTTCCTCAACCTAACTTACTTCCTGATTCAAGAATTACTTTAAGTCACTCCTCCTCCCCTCACTGCCTTTTTCTTAGTGACTAGACTTCACTATGTGGCACAAGCTGGTCTCAAATTTCTGAGCCTCCTGTCTCCCAGTGCTGGGATTACACATATGCCCTACTATGCCCTGCTTTCAGTCACAGAGCTTTGATGATCTGTCTGATGAAAAAAAAACCTTTAGTTGTATTACTTAATTTATTTCACTCTTACATGCCCAGTCTAACATTGAAGCCTTTAGAGCAAAATTTAAAGACCATAGTGAGTTATTGTATATTTATTATCCATCAATCTCCATGAAAGAAATCTATATGCAGTACTTTAGTCTCAGAGTTGCTGATTGCCACCCCCTTTTCCAATTTAGGAAAATGGAAAGAGGATAAAAAAATCTACCTCGGATCTCCAAACTAATTAGTTGCTGGGCAAAGAGTTAAAGCCTTAGTGATTTCTGATTCAAAAATTTCTCCTTTGCCCCTTACCTGCTATCAAGTAAGTCAGGACTATATGACAGGTTTCTAACCTCTCACACTAAAATCATAAAAGCAAGTATTCTGTAGGGAGAAGAGAGCTGTATGTGGCCTGCGTGCCACAAACCCGCCTCATTTACTGATGAATTACAAAGTAGATACTCCCACCTACAGCAGTACACTGCTTCCTTTCCCCTCCTGCAGCTTCCTTCACCTTGATGTCCTCACTTTATACCTATAACCCCATTTTAAATCCTGTATCAATCATCTTAAACACTTGTATCCAGTTGGGAACGTGTAGCTCAGTTGGTCAAGTGCTTGCCTAGCATGCTTGAGATCTGGAGTTAGATAGCTGGCACTACATAAACCAGGTATGGTGGCAAATGCCTATAATCCCAGCACTAGGAAGGTGGAGGCAAGATCAGAGGCTCAAGGTCCTCCTTTGCCTACATAGAGTTCCAGGCTAGCCTGTGATACTGAGACCTTTTCTCAAAACAAACAATAAACAAGTAAATAATTTGTATCCATTTATCATAAGCTGCTTTAAACAGTTATTTATTCATATACTTATCTCTTAAAATTGTTAAGACATGCCAAGTGTTTATTAAAATACCAAATTATAAACCACATAAGTAAAAAGTAAATATTTGAATATTTTAAATGTTTTCATTTAAAGTTAACTCCAATTTCCCAAAACTGTTTTTGTTTTTGATAGTTCTCTATTTCTCTATTAGAATCAAAGAAATGAAAATAACTTTAACACCTGTAATAACATAAACAATAGGGAAATTATATATATATATATATATATATATATATATTCTATATATAACACACACACACACTGAAATGTCAACACTGAAACTTTGGAACTGTAAAATGAAAGTAAGAAAGATTACTATACAAAATGTCAGGAGATACCTAAATGACACTGTGGTCGATATTTATAAGCTTTGCTTGATAGAATTAAATAAATAATTAAGAAATTGAAACACTGATGCCAGGCATGGTTGCGCCACACCTTAATCCTAGCACTTGGGAGGCAGAGGAAGGTGGATCTCTGTGAGTTCAAGGCCAAACCTGGTCTACATAGCAATAGGAGTTCCAGGACAAAGCTGGAGCTAAGGGAGACCCTATGTCAAAAAATAAATTAAATAAATAAATAAATAAATAAATAAATTAAATAAAGAAAAGAAAGTAAGAAAGAAGAAGAAAAAGAAAGAAAGAAAGAAAGAAAGAAAGGAAAGAAAAGGAAAGAAAGACAAGAAAGAAAAGAAGAACTTGAAACACTGAAGCTCACTTTGCCTAACTACAAAATTGGATGCATGGGCTTATTCTCCCTACAGCAAAGTGCCAAGATAAGAACTTGGTGTGAAAAAGGCAGAACCACACTGGCAAATCTCTGGATGCCAGAAAAACATGCTACGATCTCCTCAGTGCTATCAAGTGCGTGATGTTCACAAAGGAAAAGATATAAAAACCAAACAGGAGTACTGCACACAGCAGCAGCCAGCAGCAGCTGTTCCTTTAGCATTTCACTCTTCTTTTTCAGAATTTCTCAGATGCACCCTTGCTGAAGATCCGGTAACTTCCATCTGAATTTTTCAGGACAGTACTCATGGATTTCCTAACAGAATTGAAGGTATAGACTTTGTCAGTGCTTCTTCAGGTATTTCATTTCTGACATCCTGATAGTCTCGTTTTAAATCCAGAAGAAATCCCAGCAAGGCACATTCAGTTTTATTACCAACGTGACGAGGCAATCCACCCTCTTTTTCGTGGCCTGTAAAGAATCAAGTAAAACTAGCATTAACTTTTGCTTCTTATCAAAAAATTTAATTTTATACATGTTTAAACAGAAGCACACATTCTGCAACAAACTGATGTAGAAACGGCTGATTAATTAAGAATTTAAAGAACTCAGAGAGTGTGGCAGAAGGAGCCTGAGGCAAGAGTGTCATGGGTTCTGGGCTCAACCCCACCAGTTAAGTGAGCATTTGGCAAGGTTCCCTACTACTAGGGCCCTTGGCTTCAGTAGCTATAAGGAGGAGTACTTACGTCCCTAAAAGCAAACAACATAAGATGTACAAATTGTGTAGTCAATTCCTCATACACAGTGGAACTTAATTTCAATTCCATTTTTTTCCGCTTCCCATTTTTGGTGAATGTTTATATACTAAGTAATTCAAAATAAAATCATTTTTACAACTTTACAGTACTATTGTCTTAAATGTAGAAGAAATTTTCATTGCTTCATGGTACTGTAAAAAATACTTCCTTATAAAGTCATTACATTAGGATCAAGGGCACAATGTGACCTTATTTTTAATTAAAGCAAAAGCTCAGCTTCAACACGTAAAATGGCGAGACTAAATCCTTTAACTTTACTTCACCTATCCACTACCTATCGTCAGGAAACAACTTCCAATATATTTTTATTCATGGATTTCATAAACCACTGAGAGAAGTCAATCATAAATGTTAACTGTTGTTTTAAATAAAAACTGAAAAAATTGCTGAGCCTGTGGCACATGCCTTTAATCCAGACACTCAGGAGGCAGAGGCAGGCCGAATCTCTGGTGAGTTCAAGGCCACCCGGCCTCCATATTGAGCTCTAGGCCAGCTGGGACTAAAGGGCGACCCTATCTCAAAAAGACAAAAAAAAAAAAAAAAAAAAAAAAAAAAAAATTGTAGTGTTGATAATATTTTAACCAAGTTCTCTCCCCAGTCTAAATAAGGTCTAAGAACAACTCTATAGGAAGGAACTATTGAGAAATCAAACTTACATGGTAAAATATAAAAGGTATGTTATTGACATGAGAGCTTCAAATATTTTTTCTAGAAAACTGGGACTGGATGTTCCAGTGCAAAATAGAACTCTTCTACAAAATGAGTTTAGTAACAGTAATTTAGAATTAAGAATATACAGGATTTGCAGGGCATGGTGGCGCACGCCTTTAATCCTAGCCCTCGGGAGGCAGAGGTAGGTGGATCTTTGTGAGATCAAGGCCAGCCTGGTCTACAGAGTTAGTTCCAAAGGACAGCTGGGGCTACAAGGAGATCCTGTCTCGAAAAGATGGGGGAAAAAAGAAAAAAAAAAAGAAAAAAAAACCCAAAAAAAAAAAAAAAAAAAAAAAAAACTCAGAACAAAACAAAACAAAACAACAACAACAACAAAAGATATACAGGATGGGAACAGAACACTGGGCTAGTATATATAAGACCCTGTGTTCTGCACCTGTCACTGCAAACAGTAATAAGTAATAATAACAAGTTAAGAGGGCTGGCAAGATGGCTCAAGGGGTAAAGTTGCTTGACAAGTAAGCCTGGCAACCCGAGTTTGATCCTTGGAACCCATGTAAAGGTGGAGGAAGAGGACTACGTCCATAAAGTTATTTTCTTACTTTTACATGTTTGTCATGGCATGTATGCTCCCCATTACACATAAAAGGAATAATAATTAACAAGTAAATAGATTTTATTAAGGCATTATATACACCAATTTTTATGTATACAAACTAAAGAAATCTTACCAATATTTTTGATGTATAAGCACAGTTCACAGAAATTCCTGTTACTAGATAGGACAAAATATTTGGTGGAATAGCTTCTGGCTCAGGAACCTTTCTGTAATGTTTTTCATTTATGTAAGCTTGGACAACTGTCATTCTGTTCATTGTCAATGTTCCTGTTTTATCTGAACAAATAGCTGTAGCATTTCCCATGGTCTCACAAGCATCCAGATGCCTTACCAAGTTATTATCTTTCATCATTTTCTAAAGAGACAGAAAAAAAAAAATCAAATCCCAAAGTGAAGCTACAACAGAAACTCTATCACCTCATTATATTACAATGATAAAAATCAATTACTATAAATATAAAGTTTAAAAATACCAGCTTAATACTGGAAATTTAAGAAACTACTACTACCTTTTTATGTTTTTATGGTTCCAACAATTTTGCTACTGCATTACATAATAAATGAACTTAATGTCTATACAGATTATGTTGACTACATGCCTCTGGTGGCTCAGTGAAATGTCTTCTCACTATAATGACAATCTTACCACCATACAGTGGTATTTACAGTAATGTAAAGGATTAAGTCTAAGTAGTAAATAAAAGATTCCCATATCAATTCCAACAAAAAGGTACCTTTCATCAGACAGAATCAGTTTCTGAGTGTGTAGTTAGTGTTGCTTCCCACCCCTGCCTCTTTTTTACAAGTTGAGTTAATATAACAAAACCATCACTGGGTCATTTTCATTTAATCCATATGCTAGAAATTTTTATTCTTAGGATCAAAATGTTCTCTCCATTTTCATTTCCAACTAAAAAAGATGATTTCTAAGAAACCAAGAGGTTTCAATAGTTACAAAAGGCATTTAAATTAAAATCATAATATATATAAATGAAATTCATTTCCAAAGCCTACCCCCAATACTAATTCATAAGAAACTGTAGAAAACCAGTTCTTTGAATAAACAAACATGGGAAAAAGAAATGTGTACTACACAAATGTCTTATGATCTGAATATTAAAAATAAAAGAATGAGGTTTTCAGTGGAAAAATAAGTTCAATTTTGGAATATATTAACAGGAACTGTAAAACTAACACCACAGTAAAAAGAATAACAGTTAACATTAGAGCTAAGTAAATACCAAAAGCTTAAAGAACTTTAGTTTAAAATCTCATTTTTCTTTTCAAGGACTATAAATCAATCTGCCTATATCTTTCTGACCAATTCAAAATTAATAACATTTTTGATTAATTAACATTATTGGTAAAATGATCAGTGACCTCAAATCCTTATTTCAAAATATTAAAAAAAAAGGGACAAACAGATGGTTAAACTGTTTTATCAACACTTTCATATATAACATTTTAAATGTTATGAGAAAAAAAGTAAACAGTGCAGACTGACAAGGTGATTCAGGGGGTAAAACTGCTTGGCACCACGCCTGGTGACCTGTTCTTGATCCCTGGGTCCCACATGGTGGAAGGAGAGCATCAGCTAACTACTACTGCGAACTGCCCTCTGACCTCTACATGTACAAGTGTGACATGAGTGCATACGTCATACATAATATACATACATACTTTTAAAAAAGACACTATGCAAAAGGTCTTTTTTTTTTTTAAAGGCACTTTTTCAGTGTCCAACTATAAAATATTTTGGAATACTGAAGATAAGCATGTTAGCACAAAAGTTACAACTGATTCTATTTCAGCAATGATATTTAAGGAAAAATGCTAATTAACTCTTCAAAATTTATGAGACTAGCGTTTTCTGCTACTATGTGTCATTTTTCAAACTCGCTATATGTAATTTTTTAACTTGCAAAACCATTTCGGGCAGGAAAAAAAAAAATCATACTTGAGATGTGTGAAAAGCAAGCAGGAAAGGCTGAGAAGTCTGGACCAGGGAAGAGCAGGCCAGGTGAGCACTGAGATGATAAGCAAGGGCAGGACCTTACAGGTCACAGGAAGGAGTTGGGGTTTTACATGAGGAAAGAATATCTCAACTGTACTTGGTGATGAACCTGCCTCCAAGTATGAAGGCCAAGTAGAAACAAGAGGCCTTAGAAGATCAGGCCCAAGAAGACCCTTTGTGCTCCAATGCCATGGAAAAACTGCACACACCCTGACCTTAACTTTATGAATAGGAGAGAAGAGGTGATGAAACTTGACAAGGCTGCTCTTTGCAAACAGGTCTCTGTGCACAGTCACTGCCAGCATTTTTAAGGAAGTGAAAACCCTCTACCTTCCAAAGTAGAAAAGAGGTAATGGGGCATGCATTTTCTAAACCAGCTAAGGCTTTAAATATGACATGTGTAACTACTTTCTACTAACCTTGACTGAGTAAGCCAGTGAGATTGTGACTGCAAGTGGAAGACCTTCTGGTACTGCAACCACTAAAACTGTAACTCCAATGATGAAGAATTTCACAAAATACTGTATGTAAATTGGTGTGCACTCCGCAAGCCATGGTCTCTTCTGAACCCAGAAGGTATCAATTACAAAATACAATACGAGAATGATAACTGTGATGGCAGACATCAATAGTCCTTTAAAGATAGGGGGAAAAGAAAAAAGAAAAAAAAAAAAAAAGCACTGTTGAAATATTGTAGACAGTAACCCACTGCCACCCTGACCCAGGAGAACTGAGATAGAAGGTTTTATAAGTTTTGGATGACCATATATTTTGCATTCTGCTAAGACTGAGGTAAAACTATAGGCAAAGAGAAGGATATACCAATAGCTTAATATAAGGCAGTGTTTTACATGTTTAATAGGCAACTTGGCTGATCAATTTAGAATCTTGAAAGTAAACTAATTGTTTAAAACAAATACTGTATACACATAAAATCACACTATCTGAAGTATATTCCTAATTATCTTTAACTGATTCATTAACCCAGAAAAATAAATGGTAACTATAGATTACAAAATGCAGAGATTACAAAACCCTTCTATATTATTAAATAGGTACTTCCTAACCCAACAGCTAAATTCCACTGCTACTTGAACTTCATCATGTCCTCCAACAGTGAGTTGGTTTATGATTTAGTAATGAGCACATATACAGGTTGCTATTAGAGAACAGCAGCTTACTAAGGACAGTGCTTGACTGTGCTCCTTCCAACATACTCCTAGAAGCAGTACAAGGATGCAGTTTATGTGATTCTCATAATGCACGTTGATTTATCCAGTGTTCTTGCAGAAAGGTGGGAATGCTGGGGACACGCTGTCTTACTCATGAGCTCTCCTTATAGACCAATGAGGCGAGGTCCTAGGCCTTGCAACCGCTTTCCATCAAAGGTACTGGTTTAGTAACTCAACTTCACAATTATCATTCGTTTTCAGCTGAACTAACTACAATGCTTAGAAAAGCACATTTTTATAGCTAATAAAAGGACAAGCAAAATGTGAAAGAAATTTCTTTTTATAAGTGTATATAAACTAAATAACTTCCCCACAAGCCCTATCTCTTTACTAACCCTAGAAATTCAGAGCCATTTAGAGATAATTTCATGGGCATCAAAATTGGGCAAATTTTAGGCACCAATTTGAACCTGACCTTATCTAGCTTCCAGAAAGACAGTAATGGTCCCTGTGGTGTGATGATATTATGAGTGGCTGCAGTAACTCAAAGGGCCTGCTACACTGTAGATAAAAATAAAAATATATTTTAGCATTCTTTGCACTTGCAAAGCATTGACTTCCAGCTTTCACTGTGTCAAGACAATTCTGAAGCAGTCTATAGATTTGAAAACAAACCCCTTCTTTCTTTTGTATATTATATACCTGCTTTGCCAATCTGAACAGCCAGCTTTCTAAGTTTCCCTTGTAAAACAGATTTCTCCTTTTTTGGCAAATTTGCTTTCTTTTTGTCTTTTTCATTGCCATCTCCACCTTCTTCACTCTTTAAAGGCTGCATTTCCATGGCTGCACCATCCTGGGCTTTTGCTGTATTTCAGAGAAAATACAATTTTGCTGCATTTTAAAAGTATCATGATTAATGTTTTGAAGCATTAAAAAATTAGTCTGTTATAGTGATATCAGTTTGTACAACGATTCCAGATTTGAGAATGCCATGTTAAGTGACAGGAATGAGGCATGTGTAGTCCTTAAACTAAAAACTTTATTTAATATTAAGCCACTTCTTTCTCTGATGTTGTATTCGGCATAGGCATTAGGTAATATCCAAACACCACAAATTCTTCTCACGTAATTTATAACAATGTAGAACATTACAATTGATTGATGTGTATGTACAAAGACTTATAAATGCAATTTTTTTTTTTTTTTGGGTCTTTTCGAGACAGGATCTCCTTGTAGCCCCAGCTGTCCTGGAACTCACATTGTAGACCAGGCTGGCCTTGAACTCACAAAGATCCGCCTGCCTCTGCCTCCCAAGTGCTAGGATTAAAGGCGTGTGCTACCATGCCCGGCTCCAATAAATGCAATTTAAACTATACAGTTTCTTATGCAGTTTTTGCTACCAACTATACAAAAACATTTCAAGTATGCTAGAACACTTGAAATGCCTAAGTACAAAGTTACCCATGTAAGCTTACTACCAGATATCATAATTAAACTCCTCTTAAGGTCGAAGAGACAGCATGACTACGGTACTGGCAAGAGAGGTTAGTCTAAGTTAAACTTGTTGATGTTCCTTGTCACATGTATCCTAATTTTAGATAAATACAGTACACAGTAAATCTATTTTTGGAGATAACGAAAGCAAGCCAACTGTACTTTTTATCTTCCTGAATTTACCTTTGTTGCGATTCTCAATAGCTCCATCTTGTTTCTTATCTGTAGGAACAAAATGGGAATTAAAGCTTTCCAAAAGAAATGAATACGGCTATGCTAAATTATGCAGAGGTAGTTCACATTTCTATAAGAGAATTGTTACACAATGGGGTACATGTATACAAATTGGAGAACACTGGCTTGTAATGACCTGTGGTGTCAATCACTTCCCAGGTCTTACCATGGGCTAATACTCCCAAATAATTTAGGACAAGTACACTTGTTTGATTTTGTCATAAGACTTCATTCTTATGCCAAATACGGCACAAGAGATTTTTAAGCTAAATACAGACATAACTCTGAGAATGAAGAAAAGGACAGGACAAAGAGGGAGGAGGAGATGCTATAAAAAGACAACAGGCATGCAGGAGAACATTAGTGGGAGTGAGAATGAAGTGTATATAAAAGAAAGGGAGCCAAAGTAGTAGAAACAAGAATATTAATAACTAGAATGCTTATGAGCACAGGAAGATGAGATGCTTGAGGCAATAATCAAGGAGATGAGTTTACTGTTTGGAGCAGTCAAAACCATTCAGCCTATTTTCTTCCAACTTCTCTATCAAGGAAAACATATTCAAGTTGGAAACAAGGAGTAAATATGGTGAGGAAAGAACGGAAGCCCAGGACAGATGAGGCGATAGTAAGAGAATACCTAGCTACTTTCAATGAGCTCAAGTTTGAAGACCAGAAAACCACGTTCCAGACTAGTAAGCAAAAATGCAAGTACAGAGACAGATTACCGTGGGCTGTGTTTGAGTAGCTGCCCAAAAAGGCCAGAAAATAGAAAGGATGTAAGAAAGGAGGGAGGAAGAGAGGAGGAAGAACAAGAAATGAATACAGAAAAATGAAAGGGTAGACAGTGAAGTACATGTTAATCCTAAGGATATTCTAGGTTGGATTAATCAAAACAGTTGTGTAAGACCTAGAGGGGAGAAGTGCTTCTAAGAAAAGGTACATGTGGCCAAAAGGAACAAAGTCATCATTTAAACTTATTTTTTTAATGTAATTCAATGTTTTTCAACTTCTTTATACTAGAACAGAGAGTGAAGAAAATCTGATCAGCCACTTAACACTGCACTGACCTGAACAAATGTCACAATCCCCACAAGGTCCGCATTTCCTTTTTAAAATTTTATTTATTAATTTTTTTTAAATGTGTGTGAGTGTTTAGCCTGCATGTATGTACAGCCATGTCATGCAATGCCTATGGAAGCCCAAAGAGGGTGTTGAAACTCCTGAATAAGAGTTATGGACTATTTGTCAGGTTCCCTGCAAGAGCAGTCAGTGCTCTTAACTGCTGAGCTATCTCTCCACCCCAGTTCACATTTCTTAACAGATAGAGCATGCAAAGCATAGCACTGTCATCATTACTACTGCCTCCCAAGAAACCTGTGGAGACCCATGAAGGGCTGCCTGGAGGATGACAGTAGAGACCACACTCATCTCAGTGTTAGAAAGTGAACTCAGGGTCTCGTGAATACCAGTTAAGTATTCTAGCACAGAGTTACACCCTTAACTCAAAGAAATTTTCAAATATATTTTGCTCAAAATAAGAATTCATATGAAAGGGGATGGAGAGATGGTTCAGTGTTTAAAAGCACCAACTGCTTTTGCAGAGGACCCAGGTTCAATTTCCAGCACCCACATGGCGGGTAAGAACCGTCTTTAAGCCAGGTATGGTGGTGCACGCCTTTAATCCTAGCACTCAGGAGGCAGAGGCAGGCGGATCTTTATGAGTTCAAGGCCAGCCTGGTCTACAGAGTGAGTTCCAGGCCAGCTGGGGCTATAGGGAGACCCTGTCTCAAAAAAGACAAAAAAAAAAAAAAAAAAAAAAAAAAAAAAAAAAAAAAAAAAAAAAAAAAAAAAAAGAATTCATATGAATTCTCCTCAAAGAACAAAACAGTTCGCCAAACTTAAAAAGGTCTGCTGCTCATGCCTGTAATACCGATAGTTTACTGCAGGAGGATTGCTTCAGGTTCAAGGTCAGACTGGGTTATCTATTGAGTTCAAAGCCCACCAAAACCAGTATATAAAACCCTGCTTCAAAATCAATCTTAACAAACAAGATCCTCTGCAGTAGACCTCAGTATTGCTCAGCAGTTAGCTCAGAGGTTGGGTTCTACACCCATCATAAACAATAACCACCAAAACACAAAATGAAAACCACTGCTACAGTTATGGTAAACCAAAATTTCAGAAAGGCATTTGTTTTAGAAAATCTTTACACGTGAGAAGGCAAAAATGGGCTTACAGACTTTAAATTCAATTAACCTAAGTCATTACATGTCAGTAAACTGCTGTGAAAGCAAAATGGAAAGACTTCTAAGGGAGGGATGCCTTTAAGTGAAAAGATTATACACCCAGGAAACAGGGTGCAAGAGGGCCTTCTAAAAGTGGCAAGCCCCAACCCAGAGATTCTGATATGTCTCCCTGTGAAGGACGATTTTCTGTAAGATCTTTGTGAATAAATTGTATGCTATTAGGTTGCTGACAGGCCACACAGAGGAACAGCAGAAGCAGTCAAAAATAAAAGATCTTAGCTGGGCATGGTGGCACATGTCTTTAATCCCAGCACATGGGAGGCAGAGATGGACCGATCTCTGTGAGTTCAAGGCCAGCCTGGTCTACATAGCGTACTCCAGGCCAGCTGGAACTAAAGGGAGACCCTGTCTCAAAAAGACGCCCCCCCCCCAAAATCTTGATATATAACAATGATACAAAAAGGAAGGAAGGAAGGAAGGAAGGAAGGAAGGAAGGAAGGAAGGAAGGAAGGAAGGAAGGAAGGAAGGAAGGAAGGAAGGAAAGAAGTATGAGTTCAATTCTTAAAGAGAATAAAACAGTACTTAAGTAGATGGTGAATTTGTCTCCACATGGGGTAAAGGGAGACTAATATACTGATGAAGACCTTTATTGAATTACTAAAAGGAAGTATTTCTGTCCTTTAATCCTGTTACTTGAAAGTCTACTAGGTAAGTAGCACTTTGTAGAAATTTTCCTATCGAGCCTATGAGTGAAGCCTATTTTCTGTATCAATTTTTAACATCTACTAGCTGTAATTCCAAACACAAATTCTTACAACAAATGACTAGACTTACTTTTCTTTTCTTTTTTCTTCTCATCTTTCTTTTCTTCTTCTTCGCCTCCAGCTCCAAGTAAGGTAAAGATAATTCCAGTTTGAGAATTCACACCCACAGCTGTAACTACCATTCTTCCAGAACCTTCCATTACATGAGTACCTATAACAGCAAAGAACTTGGTAAGAATTCTGACAGATTAACCTCCAACCACCCAATTTCAAAGTTCAATCATATTGTCTTTAAGAAAACTGAGTAAAGATATTAAATGAATCTTGAAATTCTTGTGCTAAGGTTTTAACTGCAATGAGTCATGTTTGAATTTAAAGCTTATTTCATCACCATGTGACAGTGAGAAAATTAGACTATTTCAATTACTCATGAGAAACAGGGTTACAGTACCCATACTTCATAAAGTGCAATAGAAATCCCAATTCAACCTAAGGAACTTTTGGCAATTTGACAGCTGTTGGAAGGAAAAGAGACAGTGTCTTATACGGATGGGATTCTTGGTGGGCCCAGTGGATTGACCCACACTGAAGGACATTTAGGACATAAATCGGATACTACAGGCTGTATTACATATATAAGAAAATACATGGGCCGGGTGTGGTGGCGCACGCCTTTAATCCTAGCAGAGGTAGGCGGATCTTTGTGAGTTCAAGGCCAGCCTGGTCTACAGAGTGAGTTCCAGGTTTCAGGACAGCTGGGGCTACAGGGAGACCCTGTCTCAAAAAGACCAAAAAAAAAAAGAAAAAAAAATACATTAAATTAAATTGGGCAAAGAGTAGGTAGGGAGGTGCAGATAGGGGAGCTAAAACCATCAAATCAAATTATATGAAAATTGCAAAAATTCAATAAAAACGAAAAAAATTACACTTCTCAAACAAGCCTATAAAATAATACACAGCACTGGAATTTGTGGGTATTCTGTGTAAATACTATTATTAGCTCTAACACATAAGGTATAAGAAATACTTCTGTGAGAAATGTACAGATGTGTGCTTATAACCAAAAGAATACCCCAGCATGGATGTCACATAGCTCATACCTAACCCCACATGCTCTAAGCTTTCATCTATCTCAGCCTAATTACTGCAAAAGTTACCCATTTTCTCTGCTTTCCTAGTTCTTTCCTGAACTGTTTTCACTATTTCTGCTTTGTGATTTAATATGCCTCTTATGGCTCAATGATTTCTGACTATCCACCCTTCTAAATAAATGTTCTTGTCCATGACTCTAACATGAAACTCCAACAAAGAAGCCTGGAGAACACAGGAAGGACACTGCATTCAGACCAGGTCCCTCAGAGCCACCTTACAAGTTGGCAGACATTATTATTTTTTACAAACTTGTCCGAAGCTATACAACTATAAGGTAAAAGGGAAAGATTCTATCAGAAGACAGAGGAATACTTATAGTAATAAATTTGCTTATGAGCCTCCAACTTCCCCACACAGATCTCTGTAAGACTCTCCATACTGTTACTCTTTCTGAGAATTTTAAGAAGTCGGCTTTCTCTTTTTTAGATTGCACATTAGTTTTTATTTATCGCTACAATTTATTTGTATTTTATCTCTCTGTTCACAACCTTCAGGAGGCCAGGGTGTGTATCTATATCAATATCTTCTTCACCAAGTCAGTGTTCAATGGTGATTTGCTAAATAAGATCATAAAGTTTATGTGCTTTATTCTAAGATCTAAGGATTCATATTCTGGCTACTTATTACCAGGTAACTTATCCAATATGAACTTTTGATGGCTTTCACTTTTCTTGCTTTTGAAAGCCTACATTCTGAGTATTTTACAAATTACTGGGTTCTTTACAAAAACCTAAGGGAAAAATAAATAAAATTTAAGATAATATTTATTAAGCACATTTCTTTTAACATTTCTGGCTTTCTACAGACTTCGAATTTCTATTTTGTTTCCTTTACTCCCAAGTATGATTACATGTTAGCAGTTACCTTCCTCAGGGAAAGTAAACAGTATCTGTTCAGGTCATATCCCACCACTAACTGAATAGTGCTTTTAAAAAAAATCTAAATTTAAGAAGCCAAGAACAGCACTGAGAGATGGCATCACAAGAGTAAATTTAAAAATAAATGCATGTCATATTTTCAGAACATTTTTGGAATAGGGAAATAAATGCAGAAAAAACTTTCCCACCCGCACTGTGATAAGGGACTACAGAAAGTTATTTCAGTCTTAAGGAAAATTTATAGTTTTCTAGGTATACTTAGTGTATTAGGAACCCAAGTCTACATAAAGCTTACCAGTCATCTCTGTTAGAATGACCAAAGTTCAGTTAAAGGAAACTAACCTGAACAGCTAAGTACTATGTAAATAAACTAGGTGTACATAAAAGTTCATATAGTATATATAGCAACACAGGGCTATGGCCATTTGCCAAATAACATGGCCCAGTGAAATTTGTAATGATAAGATTAGGATAGTGATACCTTCTTGCTCCTTTGAAAGCACTATGAGTTTTGTTTAGTTAACATTAATTTTATTTTCTTAGAAAAATGGCAAAAAAGTAAAACACATACTACTTACAGAAATTTATCCTTATATACCTAAGATATCATATCCTTAGTATGAACTGGAATCACATGAATACAAACACTTCAACAAAAGATGAAGATTCTGAATGCCCCAGGGTATTGACAGCATATACCAATCTCAAATATTTTTTGATAAGACATGTCCATTATAACTGACATCTACCATATTTATAAATGAAAGCATAATTACTTTTGATTACTTCTTAAAATATTTTTGAAATAGGCCTTTTCATTATATAGATGCAAATTTTAAAAAAGTAACTGTTAATCTTAGGTTCTAATTCTGAAGTTGTGACTCTAACTTAAGTTAGAGGTTGGTTCAATAAAATCATGCTCAATTAATTAGAATATGAAGCCCACAAAGACCTGAAAAATATAGCTCCTAAGTTATTAAACAGTTAAATCAGCAGGAATCTTCTGGCAATTTATTAAGTATCAGCATTCTATGAATATTTGATAATAATAGTTGAGGACAAACAGGCAACACTTAGCTTTTCCCAAACCCCAGTATAAAATTCAATGTAACAAATACAGTTCTGATAAATAATTTCACATACACTAGAAAGAAGACTATAAATTAAGGAATAGAGCCTCAGAAATTCAAATTTAGAGAAATTAGCATGCTTTGGAGATAATCTGTAGCACTTTCATTTAGAAGGCAGCTTGTAATTCTTTTTTCTGGCATGATCCTTTTCATTTCCAAATAACCTTAGTTCACATTATCACACAGGCTATTATAAAAGCTTCCTCAGCAGGTGCCCACCTTTCCCTTGCCAACAGTACCCTCAAAGATTTTTCAATATCTGCCAATTTACAAAAATAAAATTTAAAGATTATAAAAGTAAGCTAGCATAAAATACTAATTTGTTTTTACTTGGACTTTTAGTGGGGGGGGGGGGGACGACCTGATGACAATGTGAGGAAGAAAAATTCAGAAATCCATACCTGATAGAAGCAAGGGATCCTTATCTAAAGACTTCTTAACATGATCAGATTCACCAGTCAATGAACTTTCATCAATTTTCAGGTCATTGCCTTGAATGAGAATGCCGTCAGCTGGAAGGAGGTCACCTGGAACAGAAGGGAGGCTGTGCTAAGTGCTGAACCAGCTTCCCAGGGCTTTCGGGTGAACCAGCTTCCCAGGGCTCGCAGATTTATGCTGTGCCCTGCACTGCTTACCATATTTCACTTGGGCAATATCTCCAACAGTAATGTCAGCTACGGGTATCTGAATGACCTGACCACCTCTGATGACAGTGAACTTCTGTTCTTGCTCAATTCGACTTTGCAAACCACAGAACTGCTTCTCCTTACTCCAATCATTGAAAGCTGTCACTAACACCATGCACACCACAGACAAGAGGATGGCAGCTCCTTCAATCCACCCAGTCTCACCTTCACCTTCTTCTTCCCCAACAGAAACTTCTCCACAAACTATTTAGAAAAAAATAAAGAAAATGCTGATTTAACAGAGTAAATGACAACAAACATCAAACCATACTTTCAATTTTTTAGTTCATTAGTTTTATTCAGAGCTTTGAGCACCACTGAGCTCATTGCTGCTACAAAGAACCTTACTCTGCCAATCAAGAACAAGCAGGCTGGAGACACCACATTTCAGCCTGAAGACAAGTTACAGGCATACCTCTGAGACACTTGGGGTTTCATTCTGGGAAGTCACAACAGAACAAATATTCCAACTCACAAATTTCCAGTGCCTACTGGTTGTATCTGTAACTACAGTCTATAAAATGTGAAATAGTGTTAAGTCTAAAAATGTACACAGCCTAATTAAAAATACTTTATTACTAAAAAACTGTCACTGATCATCTAAGTCCTGAGCAACTCCTAAGTTTTTGATGGTGGTAGAGTGTTGTGATGCTACTGAGTACTGAATGATCAGGGTAATGGTCACTAAAGAAAGAGGCAGAGAACAACTTCCTTAAGGGAGACAAGGGTGAAGTTTGCCACATCAAATGATTCTTCCTTTTCCGAGAGAGTTCTCTGTAGCATTTGATGCTGTTTGGTAGCATATTGCCTACAGAAGAATCTCTTTCAAGGTTGAAATCAATCTTCTCATCCCTTATAACTACATTATTAACTAAGTATCAATAATATTCTAAATCCATTGTCATCTCAAAGATGTCCACTGCATTGTTAGAAGCCAATTCCACCTCAAGAAACCATTTTCTCTGCTCATGTGTAACTAGCATGATCCTCAGTCATTCAAGTTTTGCCATGAGATTGCAGCAACTCAGGTGCATCTTCAGGATGCTGGCTCCACACCTAGCTACTTCCTCTACTGAAGTCATGAACCTCTTGAAGTCATGCATGAGAGGTAGAATCAACTTCTTCCATACCTTTTTGATACCTTCCTCCAGGAATCATGAAGTTCTTAATGGCATCTAAACTGGTGAATTTTTAAGGTTTTCCTCTATCAAATTACTTATGGCATCAACAGCCTTATGAAATGAATTTCAATATCTGAAGTCCAAATTACTTCCTTGATCCATGGACTAAACTGAATGTTTTGCTACAGATGTGAAAGTGTTAATTTCACTGTACATCTTCATTAGAGCTCTTGGCTGACCAGAGGAGTGGTATTTTGAAAAATACTAGAGAAGTGGTATTTTGAAAAAAAAAAAAAAAAAAAAAAAAGACAAAGAAAAAAGAAAGGTATAATCTGAATAGTAAGTCTCAACAGTGGCCTTAAAAGATTGAGTAAATCATGTTATGTTATTTATACACTGATATATTGCAACCCAGGCTTTATTATTCCATTTACAGAGCACAAAGTAGACTTGCCATTTAATTTCTGAGGAATGGCAAAATGAACATTGGCTTAACTGCCTATATTAATTCCTAATAGAAATGAGCCTGTCCTTTGATTTTTCCTCTAGCTATGCAAGTCCTAAATGGATTTTTTCCCCCAATATGAGGCTGCTTCATCTACAGTGATAAAAACTGTTTAGCCACCTTTATCAACCATTGTAGCTGTATCTTCTGGACAATATGCTTTAGCTCCTACACTGGCATTCAAGCTTCACATGGCACTTGTACTGAGAAGGGCTCTCTCCTCAAACCTCAGGACCTGATCTCAACATTTTCTTCTGCAGCTCCCTTACTTCTCTCAGCCTTCACAGAATTGAGTTATGGCCGTGATGTGAATTAAGATTTTGACTTACAGGAATGCTGTGGCTGGCTTCATCTTGTATCCGGACCACTAAAACTTTCTCTGTGTCAGCACTAAAATTGTTTCACTTGGTTATCATGTGTACTCACCAGCGTAATTAATTCCTCTTAGCTTCATTTAACTTTTCCTTTGCACTTAGGACTTGGCTATTTGGCACAAAGGCTTTTAGCCTATCTTGGCTTTGATGTGCCTTCTTCATTAAGCTTAATCATTTCTAGCTTTTCGTTTTAAGTTAAAGATGTATTACTATTTCCTTTCATGTTAACACTTAGGGGCTATTATAGGGTGCCTAACTGGTCTAATTTTAATATTACTGTATTAGAGAAAACAGGAGCCTGAACAGAGAAAAAGAGGTGTGAGAATGACCCACTGGTATAGGCAGAAAAAAACACATTTTCTGGTTAAACCTGCAGTCTTCCAAGGGTGTTGTCTGTGGTATACTAAAACAGTTACAATAGCAACAAAGACCACTGATAATGGATACCCAAAGTCTGAAATATTCCAAGAATTACTTGTGTGACACAGAAACAAAGTCAGTTGAAAAGATGCAAATAACAACTGTTTAATCCAGGGTTTCCACTAACTTTCAATTTGTGGGAAAAAAAATACAAGTCAGTACCTGTGAAATGTAATAAAGTAAAATGCAATAAAGCACTGTACACCTGGCTTCATCCACTATGTAAGGCTACAACTACCTACTCTTGAGTCACCATGAAGTATGAGAACACCTGCAAAGCAGTACTGGAATATTCTTCACATTCAACCAGTAGCTAATGCTCTTATTACAGATCGCAGACAAGTAAACAAGTATTACATTCACTTCACAAATTGTACTCAATTTTACTACAGTACAGTCACAGCCTGGCTTTCATAACATGAAAAGTTAAGGGAAGTGCTACTGATTTATTCCATCATATAAGCACCTACTGAGTGGCAGGCACTATTTTAGGAGCTAGAGACACAGTTGTGAATAAGATACACAAGTTCCTCCTCCTCATGGACCCCACACTCAGACTAGTAGGTAGGGATGACATACAGAGAACTCAGGAAAGACATGAATACAAGTATCTGTAAGTCCACAAAGAAAACAAAACATGGTTTTATGTTATGAAATAAAGGAGAGCTAACAGGTTGAATGAGCCAAGAAAGCTGCACCAGAAGACATCCATGACATCTGGGCAAGGAATTTAATGCTCACCAGGGACCAGCATATAGACCTAAGGGAGAGATGAGAGTCAGCATATAGACCTAAGGGAGAGATGAGAGTCAGCTGAGAGATGAGAGTCAGCATATAGACCTAAGGGAGAGATGAGTCAGCAGAGATGAGAGTCAGCATACAGACCAAAGGGAGAGATGAGAGTCAGCAGAGAGATGAGAGTCAGCATACAGACCTAAGGGAGAGATGAGAGTCAGCAGAGAGATGAGAGTCAGCATACAGACCTAAGGGAGAGATGAGAGTCAGCAGAGAGATGAGAGTCAGCATACAGACCTAAGGGAGAGATGAGAGTCAGCAGAACTGTGCCATCAAAGAAAAATAATTCAGACAATGATGCATGATGGGGGGAAGACCACTTAAGCCCCTCAAACTGCAATAAATGAAATGGTGTATTTTTAATTCTGGGCTATAATCTACTTGAGTCTAAATGAATAGGTGGTCCATGATGAGCATTTTGAAAAGTGAAAAGGTTAAGGATACAAATGTGGGAAGCGTCTAAGTGCTAATTCTCTTCTTACTCTTTTTGCTATATAGCCTAGGGTGGCTTCAAATTCTCCATCTTCCTGCTCAGTCTCCCAAGAGTTGGGATTACAGGTATATGCTGACATGCTGGACCAGGCAGTTCTCCCTAAAGCTTTACTTCAGGTATTTGTAAATTCACCTGAAGACATATATTCTTTGGGATATTATGTAAAATTATTTCTTCCAAAGTTGAAATGAAATTGTCTAAAGGCTACTGGTTAGAGAGTTGAAAAGAATGATACTGGAAAAGAAGAAAAGAATGGGTTCTCTTCTTGCAGAGAACCCGGATTTGGTTCCTAGCACCCACATGGTGGCTAACAACTCTGTAGCTCTTGTTCCAGGGGATGTGCCACCCTCTTCTGACCTCCATGGGCACTGTACAACATGGGAGCACTTATATACGTGCAGGCAACACACACACATAAAATAAAATAAATATTAAAAAAAAGAATGAGTAAATGAGCAATACTGGGAATGATGGAGCATATTCTAGAAATATGTGCACAGATTAAAAGATTTTGAATGTGAGGTTACAGATCAACAATTGATCTTGGAGAAGGTCATGGGACATGTTAATAGAAGAAAAGAAAGAAAAAGATCTAACAGGGATGAGATAACACAAAATATACTTTGACAGCTATCAGAATTCAGCTATGGATGGTATAAACCATTTTTGTAAGAAGTTTAAAAATGGAATGATTCACGGAGTGTTGACCTTGCCCCAATTAAAACACTGGAACTTATGTTTTACTAATTATTATTATTATTACTTTGGTGTTTTTTGAGACAAGGTCTCCCTATAGCCCCAGCTGGCCTTGAACTCAGAGATCTGGCTGCCTCTGCCTCCTGCAAGCAAAAGAAATGACCATGTATCATTTGTACAAGCCATTAAGTGAATTTATGTTTTAAAATAGCAGGAATTATAAGAGTAACCCCCCACCCCCACCCCCTGGCCCTCTAGAAGACAAGAGACTAATTCTGAATCAGGGCCAGTCTGGATTCAAAAGCAGATATTGACTCCCCCGCTTTTTTTGGTCTTTTTGGGAGACAGGGTCTCCCTGTAGCCCCAGCTGGCCTGGAACTCACTCTGTAGACCAGGCTGGCCTAGAACTCACAACAAAGATCCGCCTGCCTTCGCCTCTGCCTCCTGAGTGCTGGGATTAAAAGTGTGTGCTACTATGCCCAGCAAGTGCAATATTGCTAAAAGTATGCAAGAACACACACAAAAAAAAGTATTCAAGAACAAAAGACTAACATTAGAAGCTGGAATTATCAGTCATATTTTAAAATAACTTCTTATGATTGACAGATGGGACTGGCAACCAATAGCAACTTGTGAACAAACTTCCACTTGAATTTATGTATCTTATATATGCTCCTTTTAGCTGTTTAATAATAATAATAAAGACAACTCAGTAAAACCAAGAAACAAATCAAATGTAGATCCCAATTTGGTTAACAGTCTTATAACTACTAAACAATAATTTTAAACTTTAGCACATTTATTCTTCTAAGCTCTACTTCTGAAATTATACATTAAAGATACAGTTACAAATATGTCTATTATCTATCTATCATCAATCTATCTATCATCTATCTATCTATCTATCTATCTATCTATCTATCTATCTATCTATCTAAAGATACAGTTACAAGCCAGCCTGCCTTCCTTCCTCCCTTCCTTCCTTCCTTCCTTCCTTCCTTCCTTCCTTCCTTCCTTCCTTCCTTCCTTCCTTCCTTCCCCACTAAGAGGCATGGGTTCAAATTTTTTCCTGAAAAAAAAAAAAATTAAAAAAACAGGGTACAACAAAGGTTAAGGGGAAGGAACTATAAAATAATTATGTAATTATCAGTTTTACTTGACAAATGTCATTAAATTACCAAATATTTCAAAGAAAACTTGACAAGTTTCATTTCATATATAGTTCTATTCCTGTTACACAGGAAAGATCACAATAATCTTCAAATAGACAACAGTATAATATTTCTAGAAACTCAATCCTTTTTCTGCTGATGACTACCTCAAACTTTTTAACAGCTGTAGAGAAAGAGAGTAATATCAAGAACAAAGTTACATTTTACCAAAGGTGTTCCTTTGTAAATATATTCAACTGGGTGACAGGCACAACCTAAATCCCATCTCTATCTACCAAAAGACAAATATTCCATCTTAAAATTCCTTGCCTGATAATCTTAAGACATCATTTGCTATACAGTTCAATAAATGTAACAGATTTTATCAAGGATCACATACATGAGGTATGTCACACTGAACCCAGAATCAGAGAGGACAACTTAGCTTGCTTATTATTTATTTTTTTGGTCTTTTTGAGACAGGGTCTCCCTGTAGCTCTAGATGTCCTGGAACTCACTCTGTAGACCAGGCTGGCCTTGAACTCAAGAGATCCGCCCGCCTCTGCCTCCCAAGTGCTAGGATTAAAGGCATGCGCCACCACACTTGGCAGCTTGCTTTAGTTAAGCCAGACATAAAGGATACACTAAAAGGAGAACTGCCAGCTGAATGTGGTGGCACCTATCTGTAATTCCAGCACTTGAGAGGTTAAGGCAGAGAAGGACAAGTTTGATGTCAATGTGGACTACATACTAAGATTATTAAAACAAAACTGATTTAAGAATAGAAGTTTGCCTTCATATTTCCAATTAAAATAAAAATTTAAATACTACAAATAGTCTATTGTGCTAAAAAATGTAAAAAAGTTGTAAATAGCCCATGTCATGTACATACAAAGCCTGTCTGTACAACTATCCATATAGTATGTATATGTAGAAGAGTAATTAAACGGGTCTCAGTATATGAAGCAAGTAACACTGAAACTCAAAAGCATGGTGACAACCATTTGAAATAATCTATCTGAAGTGCTAAGAACAATGCCAAACACACAACTGTCAGTAAGTCACCACTGGATACTATATTACATATTAAGCAAACAAACCTAGCATCACAAAGCCCCCCCCTTTTCTTTCCTATTTACTTACGTGTATTATTCCCTTCTGGAGGCTGATAGAAAGAAAGGCCCAAGGATACTATGGCTGCAATTTCTAAAATAATTAAAGTGACATCTTGTAATGCTTCCCATACTAACTGAAGAAAGGTTTTTGGCTTTTTAGGAGGTATAAAGTTCTTTCTAAATGATCCTTCTCTTCTTTCCAAATCTGCAGGGTTTCCACTTAAACCTAATAAAAAGAAACAAATTTTAGTGAAGCTTTGCTTGTAAGTGAAAATATATATTTACTCAAAATATATTTAATTTGTTATACTTTAGATTATAATTCACAAGACTTTCAAGCTATTTTTTGTGTGTGTGCTTCAGAGTGACTGTATAAAATTTCAATCACTGAAAAAACATGTACTTAAAGAAAACATTTAAGTACCTAATTAAAAGAGTACATCAAGGGCCGGGTGTGGTGGCGCACGCCTTTAATCCCAGCACTTGGGAGGCAGAGGCAGGCAGATCTCTGTGAGTTCAAGGCCAGCCTGGTCTACAGAGTGAGCTCCAGGCCAGCTGGGACTAAACCGGAGACTCTGTCTCAAAACAACAACAACAACAACAACAACAACAACAACAACAAAAAGAGTACATCAAAGGGACTAGAAAAGTAGCTTGGTGATAGAGCATGTGGTGGGAATACACTGGGAGCAGGTAAAAGCCTGGGTTCCATCCCCAGCCCTTCCAAATTAAAAAAGAAAAAAATAAAGGAAAAAAAAAGTGGATTTAAAATTTGAGTTTTTTTTTTAAAAACTTCCTCTTAATTTTTAAAAAATTTTATTTATTTTTTTTTATGTGTATGAGTGTACTGTTTATAAGTGTCTATGGATCCATGTTATGCAATGCCCACCAAGGCCAGAAGGGGTCTTTGGATCCCCTGGAACTAAAGTTACGGATAGTTGTTAGCTGCTATGTAAGTGCTGGGAATCAAACCTGGGTCCTTTGTAAGAGTAGTCAGTGCTCTTAATTGGTGAGAAATTTCTCCATCCCCCAAATTTTTCAGTTTTACTTTGCCAGCGGATCCCCTGGAACTAGAGTTACGGATAGTTGTTAGCTGCTATGTAGGTGCTGGGAATCAAACCTGGGTCCTTTGTAAGAGTAGTCAGTGCTCTTAATTGGTGAGAAATTTCTCCATCCCCCAAATTTTCCAGTATTACTTTGCCAGCAGCTTATTTTTGACCATACATCTTACACCATTTATACACTGCAAGAATTCAGAACTGATTACACACAGCCTGACAGACTTTTTTGTGCTAGAATTAAAACATTTTAATTAAATTCCCTGATTTTAGGAATGTCTTCCTTCTAAAAAGGGTAAACTTACTGAGAAAGATATATGGGCAGATTTGGTTAGTTGCTGAACCTTGGATAACTAATGACTTTCATCTTTAAAAAAATTTATTTTATTTTATATTATTCCAAAATATGCATACATACACTCCACACATGTCAAAATTAAAAATTCTGAGAATAAACTATAGGTTGATTCCTAAAACACAGTTAGAGATTCACATTTTTTTTTTTTTTTTTTTTTTTTTTTTTTTTCCAGACAGGGTCTCCCTGTAGCCCCAGCTGTCCTGGAACTCACTCTGTAGACCAGGCTGGCCTTGAATTCACAAAGATCCACCTGCCTCTGCCTCCCAAGTGCTAGGATTAAAGGCATGCACCACCATGCCAGGTGACATTCACATTTTAACAGTAAATTTGCATGCAGGTATTAAGTCGTGTAACTTTACATTCTTTTTTAGACTATGACTACATATCCTCCATCTATATATGGTAATTACAATGTGTGAGTATAAGTGGTAGGATAATTCTAGAGCCCATTTATAGATTCATATTGTAATAGCACAGTTGCTTTCAGATACAATGAAATATAATAATAAAGTTGTTCAGATTGACTGCCAACTAGGGATTTGGTGTTAGCATCCACAAATGAGGGAAACCATTCACCTTTCATCTTTTATTTACTGAAGAACTAAGAAAATTTATGAATCTCTAAAGGCTTCTCTATTAAAATGTTTGTTTTACTTATATGGCTAAAATTTTTTTTCCATAAAACAGGAGACTTAAAATGGTCTTTCAAGAAACAGTGCTATTTATTGTGTCTATCATCACTGGTAAGGAAAAGGTACTCTGTAAGAGAATATTTATAATTTAGAGAAAAGATATGAGGGAGGAGGGTTAAGAGAGAGTAGGACAAACATCTTTTTGCTTTTCCTTCACCCACCAAGCATGTCCCACCCTAATTTAGCCCTACTGCCCCAGGCAAAACCAGATACACAAAATTCTCTAACGCCAGTGCATCATACATGAACGCTTTGACTAAGCAAAACAACACTGCAGTGACAGATCTCTTTTTTGTTAAGAACGTTGAAGATGTCAGAGATTCCAGAATATTATTTTTAATAGCACATTAGCCCTAACTTCAATTTTTTTTTTGGGGGGGGGGTGTTGGTGGTGGCAGGAACTCATTTATAAAGGGCCCAGGTATACTAAGTAGTACATTCCTTTAATCCCAACACTTGGGAGATAGATCTCTATGAGTTTGGGGCCAGTCTTATCTACACAATGAATTCCAGGCCATCCAGGACTACATAGTGAGACCCTATCTCAAAAAATAAATAAAAAAGAGGAAAGCAGTAATTACTGGAAGGCACTCATTTATACCGTTTAATCTCAATTTATGCTGTTAAACTCAATGCTGAGGCAGGCACAGAGTACAAGGGACAACAAATTGTTAAAATGAAAAATGAACATACAGTTCTGAAATAATTGTTGACATTTCTGAATGCACCAAAAGAAGATTCTAGAGAATGTTCGCAGTGAAAACTAACTATAATATGGTTACAATGAGCTGATCAAAAAGCACTGACAGAAGTCATCAACCAAAACTTCCTAGTGATCTCATTTGTGACAAAGTTCATGGAGACAAAGACGGTAAAGACTGTAATAACCATGACACTGGAGAATGGGAAATACAAGTAGATTTGTTTAGCCTCAGGCCTCAGTGATCTTAAGGGGGGGAGAGAGAAGGATGTTAGTCCTCCCCGCGGTGCTCTTCAGGTACTGGTTCCACCTGACCAGAAACTACCACTAACTGCATAATGTAACACCTGATCAATTTAACTATTACCACTATACTTAAAGAAATGATTGGTCAAACCTTAACCTTTACTGATTATAACTAATAATGAAAAGCCATAGAGATAAAAAAGGAGAAAATTAGATGAAAAGCAGGTAGCTGTAAGGATTACTTTAATTCAAAGCTACTATCTCACACATCCAAGTACATAGAGAGATCAATATACTAATGGAATTATTCAGGAATCAGAAGACCTGAGTTGCAGGCCTCATACTGAAATCTTGTGTTAAATCACTTTGCTTAGGGGAGGGGTGGGATAAGACTACTATCTGTTGATATAACTTACAAGATTGTTCAAGACAAAAGGAAAAGGTTTTAAGTTTGTAAATCATGACTTACAGAGTAAGTATTAAATAAGGAGCAAACAAGTTACAAATTAAGTACTTAAGTTTTAACTCCATTTGGAGTGAAATTGATTTTTAATCATAGATTTAATACTCTAAATATCATTAACCTAAGAGTTTTGAAATACTGTTTCCCAAGATATGGTGTTTATTAATCATCTAATACTTCTAGGTACTATTCTATGTGCTAAAGAGCCAGTTCTACATTCAACAAGTAGATATTACACTGGAGGGAAACAAACAGAAAACTAAAAGATTTAAAGATACATGTAAGAACTCAGAATACAATTTAAAAAAAATTTTTAATTTTATTTATTTTTGTATGTGTATGAATGTACTGTCTGCATGTAGGTTTGTGTACCCGGGTGGTGCGATGCCAGGGAGGTCAGAAGAGGGTGTTGGATTCCCCTGGAACTGGAGTTAAAGAGGTTTTCAGCTGCCATGTGGGTGCTGGGGATCAAACCAGGGTCCTCTGCAAGAGCAGTCAGCGCTCTTAACTGCTAGGCCATCTCTCCAGCCTCCCAGAAGACAATTTTTAAAAGGCCACTAGAACATTCTTCGTGGGCTGCATTAGCTTTTCGACATTTTGGGGGGGGGGGGTTGAGACAGGGTCTCCCTGTAGCCCCAGCTGGCCTAGAACTCACTCTGTAGACCAGGCTGGCCTTGAACTCACAGAGATTCCCCTGCCTCTGCCTAGGATTAAAGGTGCGCACGCCACCATGCCCAGCTAGCTTTTCTAAGGGGCTACCATTTGAATGAGTCTGACTGAGCAATTTACTACAAGAAGACTAGATCAAAGGATTTGGAGCAGCACAAATACAAAGGTCAGAGACCAAATAGGTTTCAAGATTCAGAAGGCAGAAAAAGCAAGCGATTATGGCTAGAGTCCAGTCATCAAGAAAAAAAGAAACATGGTCAATGAAAAAAAAAAAAATAGGCCAGAGACAAGATCATGGGGACATGAAGGGAGGATCTATACTCACATTAAGTATGATGGGAACCAGCAGGTTATTAAAGAAGGGAAGTGATATTTAATGTGCAATTTAGAAGCATGTTTAAACTGCTGTGTGAGGAGTTCCAGAGAGAAAAGACCAGCCAAGAGGCTGTTGTACAAATAAGACTTTTAAAGAGTTTGAATCTGGGTTTTAGAAGTGGAAGGAGAGGGGAGTAACTAAATCTGTCAGGTGCCTTGGAGGGAGATCAGACAAGGTGAGAGGAATGATTGGTTGAGGGCTGAAAGGGAAACAGAAGAATGAAAAATGGTATCCAGACTTCTTAAAAATTTTGGTCCAATACTTGAGTGGGGGCGGTTTACTGGAATGTTTAAATTAAAGCAGGTGGGTTTAACTGAAAATCATAGCTAATGTGTGTGCCTGAGTGAGTGGATGGTAGTTATTTATTTACCAAGATAGAGCAGGCTTTGGGAACTGCAGAGTTGGTGGAAATGGAAGGGAAGAATTAATGGTTCTAATTTAGAGACTTAAGCAAACGAGTGGAGATGTCTAGTAAACAGATTACTAGTCATATTCAGAACTCTGTGAAAAGTTTGAGCCAGGGAGATAGCAATATACAGAGGCAGGGGCCAGATGAGATCTTTTAGAAAGCTAAAATAAGCAGACAGAGAACAAAACAAAACTTACAACTGGAGGTGGCTGTGAGGGGTATACAGTGACATAACACAGGACAGAATGGGGCATGTTCATGAAGTACTAAAGGAACCTCAAGAAGATGGTGATACAAGGTAAGATGAGAATGGCCCACTTTCTTTCATTAGTCAGAGGGTGATGACCTTGATAAGATACTTCCAGCAGCCTGGTGTGCAGAAAAGTCTGATTAGAAAGAACTGAACAGACAATGGGAATGAACAAGTAGAAAAGTAAGTATCCATTTCTTTCTCCAAAAGTGTGATGTGTTGGGGAGAAATACAATAGCAAAGGTGAGTTAAAGTGGGTATTAATATAGTTTGGTTTTTGGTGAGTTAAAGTGGGTATTACTGATAGATTGTTTTTTTGGTTTTTTTCAAAGACAGGTGCCAGATATGAAAGCAAGTTATCCACCAAAGGAAATGAGGTGACAACAGTGATATGAGATAATAAGCAATATTAGAGTAAAGCCTGGGAGAGGCAAGAAGAGATGGTATTCAGGGTGAGAATGCCAGCGTGACCTAAGATGCAGGATGAGGCTACCACTTGCAAGGAAGAAGAAATCAAGAGTTAACCGGAAGAGACACAGCCAACTCAGTGATGAAACTGCCTGGTCCCTGAGGTTGGTCTTAGTGTCACTAAGTGACAATGAGGCCAAACTGATGCACAGGACTAACCTCTTAATGAGATAGTTAGCTACACAAAGAGGAAAGAAAATACAACCAAGGTTCACCAGAAACCAGCTTTACAATGGCGACAGCATGTACAAATCACATGAATGCTCAAACCAGACAAAAATCCCAGCATAGATATGGGGATGTGGTTAAGAAACCCCAACCCCACCTGAGTAACTATTAGCAACCAACGCTGCTGGGAAGGTGAGAGTCAGTGTCTTTCAAGTGTGTGACTCTTGGTAGGTTAACCAGGCTCTAGTGGATGGACCCACACTGAAGGACATTTGAGGACACAAATTAAGACTCAATAGGCCCAGAGATATATAAAATTATTATATTTTAAGTATATATATATACTATATATAATATATAATAATTATATATTAAACTGGGTGGAGGGTAGTAAGTAGAGATGTAGACAGTGAAAGGGATCTAAAGATATGATCAAAATGTACTGTATGAAAATTGCAAAAAAATTTTTCTGATCCTGGCAGTACATGCCTTTAATCCCAGCACTTGGGAGAGAGATACAGGCAGATCTTTGTGAGTTCAAGGCCAGCCTGGTCTACCCAGAGAGTTCCAGGCCATCTGGGTCTACAGGGAGACCCTGTTTCAAAAAGAACAAAAAATAAAACAAAAAAAAACAAAAAAAGAAAACTGCAAAAATTCAATTAAACATACAGTTTGGAGGAAGGAAAAAAAAAGTCACCCTTAAAATTATATCCAGCAGTGTGGAGAGTAAAAACAGCCTATATTTATTCTACAAACAGATAATAGCTCCAAAATACTACAAATTTGAACAGAGAAATAATAAAATGCAAATTACACCAAGACATTTTATATGAAAACATGCCACCTCATTCCTGAGTCTAACGCAGGAAAGAAGGGAATGTATTGGAATGTTTAAAGCAGGTGGGTTTAGCTGAAAAATCAGGAATAATACACACCATATCCAATTAGTCCTCTAAAATTATGGGTGAGAAACTGTGTGCATGTGCATGTGTGCAAATGCATGTGATGCTGAGGGTGGTTGCAGTAGCCAAGGTGACTTTCCTCCAAGGACAGAAAAGTATGCAGACTAAGAAGCATGTGGAAAGCCGGGCGTGGTGGCGCACGCCTTTAATCCTAGCACTTGGGAGGCAGAGGCAGGCGGATCTTTGTGAGTTCGAGGCCAGCCTGGTCTACAGAGTGAGTTCCAGGACAGCCTGAGGCTCCAGGGAGACAAAAAGACCCCCCAAAAAAAAAAGATGAAGCATGTGAAATCTTGGACAACAGTCTAATACTTCAGAGTTTCAATACTCAAAGAGATGATGCCTCTCCTGTCCTCAAACTCTAGATCCCCCAGTCTAAAGTCAGACTTCATTCCCAATGCTTACCATGAGAGCCAGGTACTACGGAAATCATACAAGACTTAGCCAGGCAGAATGGCTTTCCCTGGTCTTGCTCTCAAGGAATCACCAAATAGCTTGGGAGTGACGGCTAAAAAGCACACGCCCAGCCTATGAGGAATTATAATGGCAATGGTGGGGACTGCTAAAGGATACACAAGGGGGAAATGTAACAGAATCCATAGGGGTGGAGTAGATAAGGGAATTAAGTAAAATAACTCAACTTGATATCTTAAGATGGTTAAAGGATAAATAATCATAATGACATTATCCTTATGAAAGAATAGTGTATCTTATCCTTTATACACTGTTCGGTGGAAGTAAAGTGTTTTAGGTAGAGGCCAGTAGTTAAAAAGTCAAGAAACAAGAGTTAGCATAAAGTAACATTTTCAAGAAACTGAAAATTTTGCTGCTTAAATGTTAAAGCCCAAAGATGGGGAAAAAAAAAAAAAGATGAAATTAGAAAGATAAGGCAAAGTCAGATCCTGTGGCAAGTTGTAGGCCTCAAGAAGTCCCAGTTTCATTCCAAAGGCAAGGCAAACCTACTGCCTGCTGCTTTAGAAATAGGAAAATAACAGGAGCCAGAAGAGACACCCATCTGAATTTTTGCAACACGATGACAATGAACTCCCACAGGGTAACAAGGGTACAGGGAAGTGGATAATGTTGGTTAAGAAAAAGCTAGGAGTCAGACTTTCCAAGACACATTGACCACATGAGAGGGAGTTAAAAAAAAAAAAAATCATGTCAAAGTCAAGGCCACTCAAGTTTCTAACTTGGTAACAAGAAAGGGAACAGTTTCACTGGAAGAGAAAAAAGAGGCATATTTTTGGCAGAAAAGTTTTGGAGAGGTTCAGAAAACAGAGATGTCTAAAGGAAATGAGGAATCAGGGCTTTGAACCTAAGGTTGTGGGGAAATCCTGGACTAGAGTTTCTAACAGGGTGATCACTAACACTCAGATGTTGCAAAGTCACAGGAGTGAATGAGAGTGGATGCTATCGACCAGCAGAGTGTACCAATGAATAGAAACCCAAGGATAAACAGCCTCTAAAGGAAAGCACAGGATACTTTAAAAAGTGGTCCCTACTAACTTGACTCAATAGTGACAGAATGCATGAATTCCATGGAGAAGGGGGCATAAAGATGAATAAGATGTTCTATATGAAATACACACACAAAATTTTTTTAAAAAGCAGTTTTTGTTTTTTTTTAAAAGTGGTCCCTTAGCAAGAAAACCCTAAGACAGAAGACAGAAAAAGGTATTTTGAGAAAGAATTAAGGGCTGGAGAGAAGGTCTACTGGTTAAGAGCGCTGACTGCTCTTGCAGAGGACCCGGGTTCCATCCCCAACACCCACATGGCGGCTAAGAACAGTCTAAAACTCCAGTTCCAGGAGAACTCCAGTTCCAGGGGAATCCAAGACCCTCTTCTGACCTCCGCGGCATTGCACGACATGGGTGCACAAACCTACATGCAGACAGTACATTCATACACATGTAAAAATGGATAAAAAATAAAAATAAAGAGAAAGAATTAAATCTACCATAACCTAAAAACTAAACTGAAAAGCAAGACAGAACACCCAAGTTATGCTACTTCAGGTTCTTTCAAATATGGCTTTCAAAAATAATATACATGCTAGAGAGTTAGAGAACCAAAGGTGTTAAAAATAGCATTAAAAAAAAGGAAAAAAAAAAAAAAAAACACAAAACCCAAACCTATAGCAATGAAAACTAGTGACCAGAGTAGGCATTAAAATAAATGTTTAATTCTCTATTCCATTGGCTATAAATTTTTAGGACAAGGTCATGAAGGATCATCAAGAAAAAAAATTCTCAACGGTAACTATATGAGCATAAAAACATACATGGCTAGCACACCATGCCCATGCAAATAACTTCTTCAAATGGAGATGCTAATCTGCAAAACCAAGTATATATACTCCAGGGCATCAAAGCATTCTTCTACTAGACCATATAAGTCAGTGATCTATTCCTGGAGGACAGGCTGATTTTTCTCAGTTAAAATCTATATAGAACATAAAGACAAGGTCCAACTATCAGAGCCTTATTTCTAGGGAGTTCAAATATAAACTGTCACCTGAGACATTATGGAAATCAATGACAAGGGCTATTGCCCCTACCCTACTTCCTGCCATCTACCTCTCTCTATTGTCATCTTTTACTTCCTTTTATTTTTTTTCTCTTTCTTGTACCTAAATCACCATTTAAAAAGCTTAATGTCATACTTCTTGTCTTTTATGGTCCATGAAGCCATCCATGCTCATTATAGTATTATAATTTAGCATCTGTCTTTAATTTTTATGAACTCATTCTTATATTTTGCTTAGTTTATGGATCTGGAGGCTTGTGTTTCTGAATTCCTATTATACAGTCTGTTCTACCAGTCAATATAAATATAATACAGATAACAAAGGGACACATTAAAATGGAAAAGATACCAAAGATATTATAAAAATTAAATGATCTAGATTTAAGATTTAGAGCATGAATAACAATGTCAATGTAGGAAAATAACAGATATAAAAGAAAAAAATTGAAAATAACTTTATGCAGTTAGGATGTTATAAACAGGTTATTTTAGTATAAAAGTACATTCTTTAGCAGAGGACCCGGGTTCGATCCCCAGCACCCACATGGCGGCTAAGAACCGTCTGTAACTCCAATTCCAGGAGAACTCCAGTTCCAGGGGAATCCGAGACCCTCTTCTGACCTCCGCGGCATTGCACGACACGGGTGCACAGACCTGCATGCAGACAATACATTCATACACATACAAAAATAAATAATAAAAAAAAATTAAAAAAAAAAAGTACATTCTTAAATTGAGGACTGTTAAGACATATACATGCTATAAAAGATACAGCAAGTTTGGAATCTCAACTTCTGTTTATCCTGAACTTAACAGTTTCAAATCCTTTAGGAAGGATGGTAGCTAATCAGAACTACCAAAATATACTTAAAAAAGTATATTTTGACTGATTGCTACTTGGCCACAGAGAGTATGTCTTACTTACAATCTCTAGATGAGCTGACTAGACTCCGTAGATGAATTTGCACTTAAGGACATCTGGGTACAAATAAATGCTTGACTGGATGGATAGGACTTACGGCATTATGGCAGAATACATGAGGTGTGGTGGGGGGTTGGAGGGGCATGGATTGGGGAGGGGGTTCTAAACCTGATTAAGAACTGTTCTGTGAAACTACAAAAGCTCAATAAAAATTTTTAAATGTATATTTTATTTATTATTTTTATTTTATGTGTTTGAACATACTGCTTGCATGTATCTAAGTACACCAGTGTTGTGTAATGCCCACGGAGGTCAGAAGAGGGCACTGGATACCCGGGAACTAGAGACATAGACAGTTGTTAGTCACTATGTTGGTGCTGGGAACTGAACCCAGGTCCTCTGCAACAACGGCCAGTGCTCTTAACTTGTGAGCCATCTGTCCAGTCCCAGAACTACTAGGAAACTTTTAAGATAAAAAAAAAACTGTACCTCGCCCCAAACAGGCCTTACTGATCAATAGTTATATTTACAGTATTCTTGAGAACAAGTTCCAAGACTACTGTTTCAAAGAACTGGTATAAGTTGGTAGAACAAATGAGGAAACAAGCGGCACAACTGCCTGAATAGGTACGACATACCTGTAAACACCAGAATGCTAAGTAAGGATGCCTTAGCTTGGGTCTTCATTGTCTCCCAAAGGCCCGAGTATTAAAATGGTTGGTCACTAGCCTGAGTCACTACTGGGAAGTGATGGAAACTTTAGGACTTGAGACCTAGTAAAAAGGACTTCGGTCATAGTAATTGAAGAGGATACTGAGACCCTGGCTGTGACAGACTGACTCCCTCTACTCTCCAAACTCCCCCTGTCCCCACCTAATAATTACTGTTCCTTACATAGCCTACAAAGGCAACACACCAATTTAACTATAGATGTAAATCTAAACGGAGTCAAATCTTTCCTCCTTTCAAAGTTGATTATCTCAAGTATTTTGTTAGTGACAGAAAGTTGACATGCAGAGCCTTTATCTACAATGTAATTCCAAAATGAGTCTGTTTTTCCATTTTAAAAAAAAAAAAGCTGTGACAAAAACATAGGCAACCTCTTTCTCGGTATTTCAACTTTTTCGTAAGTATTGTGAGCTCAACTTTTACAAAAGTCAGTGCACTGATTGAGTTAAAACCATGAGCTCTATTCAGAATGTGGTCACAGAGAAAGACTTTGGGCAAGCTGTTTTAACTATTTCTCTGCTGTGGGTTCTTGGCTGTGAAGCAGGATAAAGGTGTTGTAAGATGATAAGTTAATATTGTAAGCCAGGCACAGTGGCATATGCCTTTTAATCCTAGGGCTCAGGAGGCACAGGCAGGTAAATCTCTAGGAGTTCAAGGCCAGCCTAGTCTACATAGCGAGCTTCAGGCTAGTTGGGACTAAAGAGAAACCCTGTCTCAAAAAGACCCCCCCCAAAAAAAGTTAATATTGTAAGCATTAATAACCAACCTGACACAAAAAATACCTAATTTAACTACTATTATTTTTATTGTTGCTGTTCCTAAGAAATGTCTTGAGTTGTTCCTACAGATGCTACACAATCCAATGGTGGTACCTCTAATACATTTGATTTTCCTTTTCCGTTATTTTTTCTCTTACGGCCATGACATTATCACAATATCCACACTATTTAATTTATTTGCTATACGTTTAACTTAGCAAACTGTCTGTCTCACTCATGCGAGTTTTTTTCTTTTTTCTTTTTAATTTGTGGATATATGGTCAGGGGTTAGAAAGATGCCCATCACACAGCACACCTTCTAATGCTATATTCCAACAATTCTAAGATACACAGTCTACATTTTAATAAAAATCTCCAGAACTGAGATGTAACTTAACTGCATACTCAAAATTTTCTTCCATCAACTGCCAAAAGCTTTTCATTCTTTTAGGGGGACTCACTAAATATATAAAATGTATGATAATAAACATCCTAGTCTAATGAAAGGTTGTCAATGAATTATCCAGACTAGAGGGACAAGTAAACAGCATTAGTTTTACAAATAAAAAAAATCCATGTATTTTGAAAACCATTTCAATCCTCACTTCCCTGACTATAAACAGATTATTCTAACAAAAGATTATTTGCTGTCTATATCACTCCCTTGGGCATAAAACTCCTGCTCATTTCTTATCCTGATTCACTAACATTTGACTAGTTGATCAGTGATACATGAAATAGCTTTCTGGGTAAAATACTTCTAATAAACTAAAAACAATAAAGAGTCCTTTGGAATTATTTCTATGAAGTCTGCTGTAATTTTACTTCAGCAACTATAAGCAAAGATGATGCTTATGATGTGTCTTATTTCAAAATGACAAACTTTTTATATATAACCAGGAAAGCCAAAAGTAGGTAAAATTGTAGCAAACATTAAATATTCACAGTATTAGGAAGAATATGAGCAAGAATTCTGTAATAGTAGAGGGAAAATAACATACACTTTCACCTACCACAAAGCATTAACAATCCACATAAAATTCTAAGTGTTAACTCAGTACTCTTGTGCCTATTTCACAACTTCTAACAGGTCAAAAGAGTTCATAATCTCTTCTCCAAGTTTACTAGAAGCAAAATTTCCAATTTCTTTAAACAAAAATCAATAAAAAGTACTACTCAAAATAATAAAAGAAACTGTAGTACAAGGTAGTGAGAAATCAATCACATTTATAAAAAGCCAGAGGGCATAAAAGAGGTGTAGTAAGTTACTAGGAAACGAAACTCTGGTAACTTGTACTAAAGAAAATAAAAAAATGCACTTGAAGGAAGAATAGTTAAGCATGTATCTGAAACTGAAGTTGACTTTTTTTTTGCAATGCTGGGACTTGATTGTAGGGCACTATGTATGCTTAGCCAAGTGCTGTTACTGGGCTACATCCCTAGCAGCTCAACATGCTTCTCATGAACAAATGTGTTGTGACAATGGGGGTTCTTAAATGTTATTATTTCCTTTTAATATGGTAAGGAACATTCATCAGTTAGGTTTTAGTTGAAATGCACAAAGTACGGGTCTAGATTTGATAAAAAATATATGTATAAATAAATAAATAAAGTACCTATAGGCAAAGAGAATTAATATACCTATCAATTGAGAACACATAACACATAAATCCAACATGTCTAAAAACTAATAGTTTCAAAGTAGGTCTGCACAATGAAAAAGCTTCAAATGTTATCACAATACTTAGGTCTAAGAGGAAGTCTATGTTATTACTGGTTCTGACTTTAAAAGATCAAGACAAATCTTGTAGAAGTAATAAGGTCATGAAGAAGACCTCAAGCGGTGTGAAGAGGTTCTTTTAAGACATGTGTAAACAGCATCCTAAAGCTGAGGTCCTGGGCACTTTAACACTCCGGTACCTCAAAGAAATCAAAGGAAGTCTCTAACATGATCAATGATCAGCAGTTCACATAAAACTACACAATTTTTTAAAAGAATTTTTGGTATGAATAATTTGGGAAATTATCTTTTCTGTTACATTAAATAGTATTGTAAGCGATAGTGTTTAAGAAAAATGTGAAGAAAAACAGTTTTGCATGATTTCTCTATAACTGGCTTTGGAGCACATGCTAATATTAGTATAATTTAATATTTTAAAGTAAAAATTTCTCAACCTTACTAAAGTAAATGGAAATCACCAAACACCTCATGTCTTGGGTTGGTCCTTCAGACATTACACTATCTAATCCAGGCACCTCCTGGACTTCTGATTTCTCATTCCACCGACTCTCAAGCACACAACACTGTAACACCAACACCATACATGAAGTCAGTTGCCCACTTTCTTCTTTTTTTTTTTTTTTTTTTTTTATTTCTGTATGTGTGTGAATGTATTGTCTGCATGCAGGTCTGTGCACCCGTGTCGTGCAATGCCGCGGAGGTCAGAAGAGGGTCTCGGATTCCCCTGGAGCTGGAGTTCTCCTGGAATTGGAGCTTCAGACGGCTCTCGGCCGCCATGTGGGTGCTGGGGATCGAACCCGGGTCCTCTGTAAGAGCGGTCGGCGCTCTTAACCGCTAGGCCATCTCTCCAGCCCCTTTTCTTTGTGATTTAGATACCTTCTTCAAACTTTGTACCCTAAATTTGGGTTCAATATGATCAACCTATAAATGACCATCATTTTCATCATTTTGAAGATCCCAGTGCAAGAAAGTCTGTACAAATTCATGAAACTGAAACCTCTTTTAAACAAAGGAAAATTCAACATAATTCAAAGATCAAAAACCATTTTAGCTACTTAGATGTTTAGTAAGTGAAAAACTAAGTGCCATCTAACCAACAAATTTTGTTTTTAGACCTCATCAACTGATTATTAAAAGTTTAGATTAAGTCCCATGAGCAAAAGCAACTCTGGCTGCTAATGGAAGTGACAACTATTTTAAGCCACCTGGCAAAATGAAGGATGGTGAAGAGGGTTTGTTTCCACTAAATCCCCTTGGGGCTACTAAGCCCAGTTCCACGTCTATAGCTCCAGTGGAGAGATAATCTTGTTATTGTAAAGGACAAAAAAGGATAATATATATATATATTTTTTTTATTTTGTTATTTTACATTATTCCAAAATATACATATATATACTCCACACATAAGTCCAAAATTAAAAATTCTGAAAAGAAACTGTAAGTTGATTCCTAAACACATTTAGAGATTCACATTTTAACAGTAAATTTGCATGCAGGTATAAAGTCGTGTAACTTTACATTTTTTTTTTTAGAATATGACTACATATCCTCCATCTATATATGATAATTACAATGTGTGAGTATAAGTGGTAGGATAATTCTAAAGCCCATTTATAGATTCACATTGTAATAGCACAGTTGCTTTCAGATACAATGAAATATAATAGTAAAATTGCTCAGTTTGACTGCCAACTGGGAATTTGGTGTTAGCATCCACGAATGAGGGAAACCGCCTTTTTTTTTCTGGGACTATGTTACTTCACTTAGTATAATTGCTTTGAGTTCCATCCATTTACCAGCAAAGCTCATGAAGGACAATATATTTAAGCCCATCATGTAAGTTAACAGACTCTAACCATACTAATGTATGAATGTATTGTCTGCATGCAAGTCTGTGCACCCGTGACGTGCAATGCCACGGAGGTCAGAGGAGGGCGTTGGACTCCCCTGGAACTGGAGTTCTCCTGGAATTGGAGTTTCAGACGGCTCTCGGCCGCCATGTGATCACTCATTTTTATTTTAAAAATGATGGCATATTCATTGCAATAGCTAAGAGAACATAAGCTTGTTTACTTCTGAGCTACATAAATAGCACTGTTTGCACAATAAAACTTACCTTCATTGGGAGATGTTTTCAACTTGGTGCAAATTCCATAGACATCTCCATAGCTTTCCTGTATCTTTCGTAATGCATCTGTGGACCTGAGCTCCATGAGAGCCCGCAGCTCCGGGAGCGCAATTCCAAAGGCTCCATCATGATTAGCTTCTTTCAAAGAGTTTTTCACACCACTATATGCAACTGAGTTGTTTGCCATGTCCCCCATTACAAGTACAATTTATTATGAGGGAAATGTTTCCCAAGAGAATCAAATCTTCACTTGATATATTTCCAAGATGAAAATCTTTTAAATATGAAAATCTTTCTTAAACCAAACATTAATTGTATGACTTTACAAAAAGTATAACCAGCAGCAACAATTCCCAGAGAAGTATCTTGACCTTTGACCCATGACTTGTTTCTTCCTATCAATCATGAGATGTATACATCTGTAAGAAAAAAATATTTAGAAATTAATAGGTCCGTCTGCAAATATGCATATAAACATACTTTCCAAATGCCATCAGGTAACTAATCAAAGTACACTATATACACATTTGCAAATTATGGTTTTATGTACCTTAAAAGATAAAAAGATTCAAGTATAACTTCTAAATAAAATTATGCATATCACGTCATTAGAGCTGATTATTAAATGAGACTGTATTTCATAAGACTGCATTTCATGCCTCGGTATTACTGCTACCACTGGAGTTCTTGGTTCTAAGTACTATGCTAATTACTTTAAATTAATCCTCTCACTTAATTATTACATTTAATGATCACCATTCCTTACACTCCCAAGAAGACAAAGGCCCAGAGAAACTGAGTTTTCAGCTAACAAAGAGCAGAAATATCTGCAGCCGAACTGTCCCCAAGCCTGAGTTCCTTTTCAACCCAGACCTAGCCCTTGAAACCCTCTATACCTATCAAACAGCCTGTGAAAGGACAAAAAGTACAGCAAGCCACCAAGCATGGTTTCCTGCAGTTCTTCTGGGGTACAGCCCTGCCATTGTGCTGGCTTTCTAAAGCTATCTCCAGAGGATTTCCACTGTGTCTTCTGTCAAACTAAAGAAGTTCTCCACTCCTTAGTCTTCTCTGTACTTAACATTCTTTGCTGATCTTCTTTCTAAATTATCTTGGTTCATTCATCAACTACTGCTGTCTCTTTCTACCTGCAATACTAGCTGACAGTAGGGTTTGCTCTTTACTGTATTCTGAGAATCTACAATTATGATAGATCATGACAGAAAATAAAATAGTGAATATAGTAAAATATAAACAGAGACAATAGGCATGGTGGCACATGCCTTTAGACCCAGCACTTGGAAGGCAGAGGATTTCTGTGAGAATGAGGCTACCTTGGTCTACACATGCATGTTCAGGGCAGCTGGGGCTACAAGGAGACACTGACTTAAAAAGACAAAACGAACAAAAACACTGACAACAAAAGTTTGAGAAATGAATATACTGCCTCAATTTTTTCACTCTGTTTTCAATTATTATTATTCTAACCTATCTAAAAATGACCTAATTCTTCCTCTCACTTGCTCTAGATTGGATTCATCATATTCCCTGATTACTGTTCCCTTCCAATCACCAGTACCCTAAATACCTGGGCTTGAACTCCTATTATCTTGGATTCTATTCTCTCTTATTTCAGATACTTGCTGAACCTGGTTAATTCTTCCTTTGTTAATATCTCCTGCATCCAAATCCTTTGTGCACTTTCCTACTCTACCTCATTTTTAAAACAGGCTTTGTGGGGTGGAGCCACCTGGGGGCAAGCACACTTGATTAATGTTCCACTGGGAACTAGGGGGAGCTCCCAGACCACTCGACAGAGTACCCAGGTGAGTGGCTGGGCCCAGGCAGGCCCGCGCAGGCAAGCAGAACCAGATGGAGCTTGATCACACAGCAAAGTGGCTTGACCCCTGCAGGCCACACCTACAGCCAGGCCAGGGGAACTGGTAGACTCACATCACACAGTACAAGGTTCAAGCTGACCTGATTGTGAGCTGTCAGGAGCCCTAGAGAAGCTCCAGACTAGAAGGGCAAGAGCTAGCTGGTCCTTCCAATACAAAACCAAGAATGAAAATCTGAAGCCTGGACTAGCCAGCCCTTCATAACTAATAAGACAACAAAGGCACCTGAAAAAACAAAGTCGGCCTTCAACACAACTAAGAAACACTTGAGTTTCATAACAAAATACAAACAACAAAACAAATCCACATGCCAAAAGTACAATGACAAAACAATAACATGGGAAAACCAAATCGTAAATCCCTACCAAATTCTACCAATTCTATAGAAAATTCCTACAATGAGAACTACCTGGAGATAGCAGGACACAGATCTTAAAAGAGCTAGAGTAAATTTGGGGATAAGTTCAAGGAAATGAATATTTCCTTGAATGAATATGAAAATGAGTATGCTGTGTCTAGTCTGGTGTGCTTTTCCATCTCCTTACAACCACCAGGCAGAGTGCACTGCGTAGCACTGTCGTCCTTCAGTACTGAAGTGACTTTCTTCTCTCCCGACTTTGACATTGTAGCTCTATATAATGTTTTCGTCTTGGTTTTGGCAAATCCTTTGGGTCTAATTCTGTGAGCCTACCTATAGCACTGGATGAAAATGTCTGCATCTTCTCTTTCGTTATCCAGTAACTTTAAAGCTGTTGTAAAAGTGTAAGCCAGCCCATGATGATTTTTTGTACATGTTAGAGAACTTTTAGCGGTTCAGTTTCCATGATTGTGTAAGGAAGACTGATAAGACGTCTCTGCTCTCCTGGACCATGTCAGTGACACTGAACGATGTACTTTGGTTCCATATCACAGTGATTTGTCCCCACTGACCCTTTGAGCCTTTTCAGGCACATTTTTTTTTGTGTGTTGTTGTTGCAGTTACCCTTCCCCCTTTGCATTGTATTGCTTTGACAACTGTAATTTGAATCAGATCTGAAAGAGGTCCAGAATAAAATATATTTTGATATTAAAAGAGCTAGAGTAGACATACTCAAAGAAATCAAGGAATATAAAGAATACACTGACAAATGAATCAAAAAACTAGGAGAGACTGATAAACTTAAAAGAAGACACAGACAAAAGAATCAAAGAACGAGAGAGAGAGAGAGAGAGAGAGAAGGACAAACTCCAGAATGAAGTGGAAATACTGAAGAAATCACAGGCTAAAATGAAAAAGGAGATCTAACACTCATCTAGTCAACAGGAAAGGATGGAAGAAAGCCTCAGTAACAAAATGGATAAAGCAGAAAATAGAATAACAAGACTGGAAGATATGCTCAAGCAAAGACTATGAAAAAAATTTAAAAACACAAGAGTGGAATAATCAGGAAATTTGGGACACCATGAAAAGACCAAACCTCCACAACATAGGTATAGAGGAAGGAGAAGAATCCTGGGATAAGGGTATTGACCAGATACTCAACAGAATTATAGAAGAAAATTTCCCCAAATTGAAAAAAGACATACCTAGACAAATACAAGAAGCACATAACACCAAATATGCAAGATCAAAAAAGAAATTCCCCACACCACATCACAGTTAAAAATGCTAGATGCTCAAAACAAAGAAAGACAGAATACTGAAAGCCAAGAGACAAAACAGTAAGTTATATATAAAGGGAAACCCATCAGAATTACAGCTGACTTTTCAATGTGAATGATGAAAGCCAGAAGAGTGTATACCAAAGTATTCCCAGTACTAAATGACTATAGATGCCAACCCAGGTTACTTTACCCAGCAAAAATGTCAATTATAGTCAAAGGAGAAAGAAAAGTATTTCATGACATAAACAAGATGAAAGAAAAATGACCCTTCAGAAAATACTCGAAGCAATTCAAAGGACAGAGGGAAGGAGCAACTATCCCCAAGCACCAGAGAAGAGTAAATAATGAAGGTATAACTGTAAAAATACAAACTTAGACCAAAAATGCAAACAGAAAATAAATAGAAGGGAAGCAATATACATCTCTCAATAATAACCTTAAATATTAATGGTCTGAATTCCCCAATCAAGAAACACAGACTGTGAGAATGGATTAAGAAATTGAATGCATCTTTTTGTTGTCTACAAGAAACCCATCTCACCTTTAAGGAGGGATACCATCTTAAGGTGAAAGGACTGAAAAAAATATTCCAAGCAAATGGTACCAAAAAGCAAGCAGGAGTTGCCATTCTAATATCAGATGAAACAGACTTCAAATTAAAACTAATCAGATGAGATGAAAAGGGTGACTACATCTTTATCAAAGGAACAATTAACCATGAAGATTTCACAATCATAAATATATCTATGCACAAAACTCTGGTACACCAAACTTCATAAGTACAATTCTGCAGGACTTCAAGACACAGATTAGTCCCAATACACTAATAGTGGGAGACTTCAATACCCCAATGAGCTCACTGGACAGCTCAACTGGACAAAGAATAAACAGAGAGACATTTGAACTGAACAAAAGGATACACCAAATGGACCTAACAGACATCTACTGAATATTCCACCCAAACACCAAAGAATATACTCTGTGCTCGGCACCCCATGGAACACTCTCCAAAATTGACCATATACTGGAACACAGAGCAAACCTCAACAAATACAAAAAATGTGAAATAATTCCATCAGACCACAGTGTAATAAAGCTTAATAGTAAACAGCAGAAAGAGCCCTACTATCTACAAGAACTCATTGAGACTAAACAACACACTCCTGAATAATGAATGGGTCAAAGAAGAAATAAAGAAATAAAAGTATTCCTGGCGCTAAACTAAAAGGATGATACAACACAATAAAACCTATGGGACACTTTAAAAGCAGTCCTAAGAGGGAAATTTATAGCTCTAAGTGCCCACATTAAGAAAACAGAAAAAGCACAAATAAATGACCTAACACAGCAACTAAAAACACTTGAGAGACAACAAAAAAATGATTCCTAAGCCCAACAGATAGGAAGAAATAACAAAAATCAGAGTGGATAATCAATAAAATAGAAACAAGAGGACCTACAACCATTATTACTCAAATTATTCAAAAAGATAGAAACATACAAAAATCTCCCAAATTCCTTCTATGAAGCCAGCATCACTCTAATACCAAAACTAGGCAAAGATACAACCAAAAATGAAAACTATAGACCCATTTTGTTAATGAACATGAATGCAAAAATTCTCAACAAGATACTTGCAAACCCATACAGGCACACATCAAAAAGATCATTCACCATGACCAAGTCAGATTTATACCAGAGATGCAGAGATGGTTCAACATATGTAAATCAATAAACATCACATAAATGGACTGAAAGACAAAAACTACTTGGTCATCTCAATCGATGTGGAAAAGGCCTTCAACAAAATTCAACATGCCTTCATGTTTAAAGTTCTAAAGGGAACTGGACTGGAGGGAACAGTCCTCAACATAATTAAAGCGATATACAACAAACCCACAGTCGACATTATTCTAAATGGGGAAAATTTAGAAGCAATCCCCTTAAAGTCAGGAACCCAGCAAGGGTACCTACCCCTTATCCCCACTCCTTTTCAATATAGTGCTTGAAACACTCTCTAGAGCAGTAAGACAAGAAAAATAAAGGAATACTAATTGAAAAAGGGAGGTCAAATTATCCCTTTTTGCAGATGAATGATAATTTACCTAAGGGACACAAAAAACTCCACCAGAAAACTCCTAGAAATGATTAATAGTTTCAGTAAAATGGCAGGATACAAAATTAACCTAGAAAAATCAGTAGCCTTTCTTTACACCAACAACAAGTAACTGGAGGACTCAAGGAGACCTTCTCATTCACAATAGCCTCAAAAAAAAAAAAAAAAAAATCTAGGAACAAACCTGACCAAAGACACAAAAAAACTCTACAATGAAAATTCAAAGCCCTGAAGGAGACAGAAGACACCAGAAGATGGAAGGATCTCCATGCTCATGAATCGAAGAATTTAGTAAAAATACCCAAAGTATTATACAGATTCAATGCAATCCCAATTAAAATCCCCATGAGCTTCTTCACAGACCTAGAAAAGAATCATCCTAAAGTTCATACGGAAAAAAAAAAGACCCCGGCATAGCCAAAGAACCCAGAGCAAAAAGAGCAATGCAGGGTGGATTACTATACCAGACTTCAAACTATATTACAGGCCTATATTCATAAAAACAGCCTGTTATTAACAGAAAAACAGACCCATAGATCAATGGGACAAAACTGAAGATCCAAACTTGAGCACATGCAATTTCAGCAACCTTGTATTTGACAAAAGGGCCAAGAAGACTCAATGGAGGAAAGACAGCATCTTCAGCAAATGGTATTGGCAAAACTGGATCACCACTTGTAGAATAAAATTAAGCCCCTACCTCTCACCCTGTACAAAAATCAATTCTAAATGGATCCAAGATTCTCAATGTGAAACTGGAAACACTGAAAATGATAGAAGAAAATGTTGGCAATAATCTACAAGACATAGGCATAGGAAAACTTTCCAAATCAGATATCAGCTGAGCAGGAAATAAGGTCAACAACTGACAAGCAGGACCTTATTAAACTCAAAAGCCTCTGGACAGTGAAAGAAACAAACAGGAAGTGAAGAAAAAAATCTACAGAGTGGGAAGAAACCTTCACCAGTGATACATCTGAGTATTAACATCCAGAGTGTATAAACTACTCAAAAAACAAAGAAGCAAGAAAACAAATGACCCACTCAAAAAAGATGGAGTAAAGAGCTGAACAGAGACTTCACAAATGAAAAAGTAAAGATGGCTGAGAAACATCTTAAAAAGTGGTCAATGTCCCTAATAATTAAGGAAATGCAAATTAAAACCACTTGAAGATTTCATCTTAGTCTGGTAATACTGGCTATGATCAAGAAAACAAAGGATGCCAAATACTGGAGAGGTTGTGGAGAAAGGGGAGCACTCATCCACTGCTGGTGGAAATGCAAACTCATGCTACCCCCTCTTGAAAGCAGTGTGGAGAACTCTTTTTTTTAATTTACTATTTTTTATGTGTATGAATGTATTGTCTGTATGTAGGTTGGTGCACCCGTGTGGTGCAATGCTGCGGAGGTCAGAAGAGGGTGTCAGATTCCCCTGGAACTAGAGTTAAAGACAATTCTTAGCCATCACGTGGGTGCTGGGAATTGAACCTGGGTCCTCTGCAAGAGCAGTCGGTGCTCTTAACTGCTGAGCCATCTCTCCAGCCCCATAGAGAACTCTTAAAAGACTCAAAATGAGCCTACCACCTGACCCAGTCATACCACATTTGGGTATATACCCACAAGACTCATCCTACCTCAGAGATACGTGCACATCTATGTTTATTGTGGCTCTCTTCATAATAACAAAGAGCTGGAAGCAACAAACAAGTAGATAAAGAAAATGCGGTACATCTACACAGTGGAATTCTATGCAGTGGTAAAGAAAGATGACATCATGAACTTTGCAGGTAAATCGATGGAACTAGAAGCCATTATGCTAAGTGAAGTAACACAGACCCAGAAAAACAAGTGACATATGATGTCCCACATTTGTGGATCGTAGCACCAAATCTCTATTTGTAAGGCAAACAGTAATTTTTTCCTTTCAGTTTTTACAAATACAAATTGGAAGGAACAACAACAACAAAAAAGACTGGGTCAAAGAACTGACAGACACAGTAAACTTCAGCCCAAAACAGTAAACTTCTGCATCAAAAAATTCAAAAGAGACTGAGAACCTTCAGTTTCCATACTGAAAATGTGGTGGATGGAACATCACATCAATCCTAACAGATTATTTGTCTAAGAGGTAAAATAATTAATATTCTTAAGTATGTGCAGTGACAAGGGCCTGTGTGTTCATTTGTCCTTTGGTTTCCATAAAGAGTATATTTCCTCCTCCCTAGCTGCTGCCCTGCTACCCCACCAATTACCACTGAGGTAATAACCTGCCTAAGAGATTTCCCTAGAAGAAACAAGGCATAGGCTTCTTAACTTCTCTGCCTTTTAGGAGTGAGATCTCATATATTTTACAATGAGATTTTAAAAAAACCCCCAAGTTAAAAAGCCCACTTATTCAAAGTGCTTGGAATAGAGGAAAGTGTTCTTGTTATGAGCTCAGTACAGGAACCTCAAGTGTTGCGGCACAAAACTGAATTCCATTTAGACTTCATCAGCAGTAACACTATTTTTTGACACTTCAATACATAAATATTTATTATAATAATATTCACTCCCCCCATTATCAACTGCTATCCTCCTTCATTTCATCTAAACCCCTTCCTCTTTTCACCCAGTCTTTCAGTGGATGCCATATTAGAGAAAAATGACAGCCCCTCTTCCAGTAGTTATTAAGAGTCTTCAGGAAGGGATGGAACCTCACAGGGATCTCCTCTACCATGGTGGAAAGTAGGAGGGCCCAATTTTGTGTAGGCGTCCATAGCTGCTGTATATTCATGGTTGGAATGGCAACATTGTATTTGGATGACAGTTATTTGTGACACACTTCCCTATCCTCTGGCTCTTAAATTCACCTCCCCTCTTCTGTGATATTCTTCCTCCCCCCCGCCCCCCCCCTCTCTCTCTCGAGAGAGGGGGGGGGGATGGAGAGAAAGGGGGAAAGAACAGGAGAGGGAGGGAGGAAGGGAGACAAGAGAGATGAGAGCAAGAGAGAGATTGAAGTTCCATTTAAGACTAAATGCTCACCACTCACTCACTCTCAGCATTGTGACCAGACATGAGAGGAGTGTGCACCAGTCTCTGGGTGTGAACATAAATATTCAGAAAGCAGTTTGCCACCGTGTTCCTTTAGGGAGGCAATGATAGCATTTTTTTTTATTCCTACATGCCAATATTTGTCTTTTCTCTCAAAGAATTTAAATAAGAGAAAAGAATGTTATTTATTGGATGCCCTTAAATCCCTCAACAAAAGGGATAATAACTGAGCCAGGAGAAGTTGTATTTGTGTTTCAAAGGCTATGTTCCTTCCACTGTACTGCCTCCACTTAAGTCTTCACATTTTCTAGATCATACTGGAAGTTTTTTTTAGTTCAAAAACAGTCAAACACCAAAGACACCAACTTATATATCAAATTAATACTGAAGAAACACTGCTGTGGATTTTGGTTGTCACCACAATCCTCCATTCCCCCATCTTCTGGCAACTGTTTCACTTTTTGTTTGGGGATCTGTCCTTTCCTAACACTTACTAAATCTGAACTGGGTTCCATTCTAGAAAACCATTCCCTCATGCTTTCATGGGTTCAGAAATGAGAATGAGATTTGAAATGGACTAATAATGAGACTTCTGCTGTGCCTCTATGTTACAAACTTGTTCCTTTTTGAAATGTTTTATTTATGAGCCTACCCCTGACCCCGTCATACCACTCCTGGGTATTTACCCACAAGACTCATCCTACCACAAAGATACATGCACATCTATGTTTATTGCAGCTCTCTTCACAATAGCGAAGAGCTGGAACCAACCCAAGTGCCCCTCAACCAATGAGTGGATAGAGAAAATGTGGTACATCTACACAATGGAGTACTATTCAGCGGTAAAGAAAGATGACATCATGAACTTTGCAGGTAAATGATGGAATTAGAAATTATGCTAACCGAAGTAACACAGTCCCAGAAAAACAAGTGAGAAATGGTATCCCTCATTTGTGGATGCAGGCACAAATACCTAGTAGTAAGGCGAACTGAGTACCATACATACACATACACATACACATACACATACACATACACATATACATATACATATACATATACATATACGTATACATATACAAAACCTATCACTTACTTTTTAGACTTTGTAATTGTGGTATGTGGGGGGGGAGGGTTTGTATGCATACTTTAGAGTAATATAAAATTAGAGGGGAAAAATGTGAATTCCTGAACATGTTTTGGAATTAACATACAGTTTACTTTCAGTTGTCATAATTTTGGTTTTAGTGTGACGAACATATATGCATATTTTGGAGCAATACAAATTGGAGGAACAACAACAAAAAGACTGGGTCAAAGAACTGACTGAAACCGTAATCTTCAGCCCCAAACAATTAAACCTTTGCATAGAAAAACTTTCAAAAGACTGAAAAAAAGGGTGCAAGACATGTATGGCAAAATGCATGAACTTGGGTGGGGTGGGGGGCATGGAAAGGGGAATGAGTCTAAACTGGACCGAGAAATGTTTTATGAATTGCACAAAACTTCAATAAAAAAAGTTAAAAAAAGAAATAAAATGTTTTATTTATCATTTTTACATGTATGAGTGTAATACCAGGATGTAGGTAGGTGCAGCTATGTCATGCAATTCCTGCAGAGGCCAGAAGAGGGTGTTGGATCCCCTGGAACTGGAGTTACAGATGGTTGTCAGATGCCATGTGGGTGGTGGGAATGGAAATAGGGTCCTCTGCAAGACAGCCAGTGCTCTTAACTGCTGAGCAGTCTCCCCAGCCCAAAGTTGTTCCTTTTTACTTAAAACTAAGAAAGACACAAGGAGCTACTGTGTCATCTAGTACTACACAATTCAGCAGAGATATAGACCAATGGATGGATGGATAATGGATATATGGACGGATGGGCATGTGACTTTCAATCCTAGAGCATCCTTAAACTACTGGCTTAAACAGTAAGTTTTTCCTATTCTTGATCTTATGAGCATTTGTCAATCAACTGCTATTACAGTTTGAGTTTTCTATTATTTGGCAATCAAATAAATTACTAATCACATTCAAGTCCACTGTAACAAACAGTTTAAGAAAAGGACTGAGGGAAAAGCACCAAATACGAATTAGCCAGCCACTCTCAAAGTGGACTATCTTAATTACTGATGACCTACAAATTACGTATCAGGTACTTTTCTGTTTCTAGACTGTCTAAAATCTCCTCTTTCCGTTCTCTTCTTCACTCATTCATGTAATTGGGTAATTGACAAAAACATTTTGATTTATTTGTTAGCCTCAACGTGACAACCATATAAGAGACATACTATTTTGGATTCACATACAACAGAAACCAGACCATCTATTTTGATTCTCTTTGTTCTTCAAAGAAACTTTATCTTCCATTTGAAAGCTTAAATGGAAGCTGAGACCTGAGAAAAATGATGTTTTAAAGAAAACATACAACTCTATGTAGGACACTCGGTCTATGAAATTTATCCCAGAACAAATGGCATCCCTTATCAAAGCACTCTGAGGTACTATGAAAAAAGACAGATGTAGCTAAAGACTGGTGTTGGGCAAAATGGTCCAAAGGAGGAATAAGGTAGATTCTTACCACACAAAAGCTTTCTGCAAATGGGCAGGGCCCCAAAAGAACACAAAAGGATGACTGTGAGGGGTCAAATAACAAGTGGTGTTCACAGAGATAAACTGTTAATAATACAATCTCAATTCCTTCTTTTACAAGGTCAACTGACTTAAGGAAAATAAAGAAGCTCTATGAAAGTTATCAAGACTCAACAATGCTAACCCAACTTCAAAACTACTTACAAAAACCAAAAGAAATATAGACCTAAGTGAATTATGAAATGGAGTATGTAAAATAATTTTTAATTCATACAGGAACATCAGATCCTGCGGATAAGCAGAAAATATATGCCAGTTCACCTAAGAATATCAGTTACAAGAACAACCTAAAACGAAGTGTTTTTACAAGAATTATTGGGTTCCTAATTCCTGGATGATTCTAAACTTTTGTTAATGATCTGAAGATGTAAAAATTGTGTCTCTCTACCAATAATGGTTGATAATTGGTTCAATCTACCAATAATTTATACCAGAGAAATCAGGAACGGCATTAGATTACAGGATCAGGATCTAAACCACAGTTGGGAATGAGGCTAAGTTTAACTCATATGTAAGTATAATGTTCCTATACTATTTCCCAAAATCAGTATTATCTGATTAATGTCAACCTTATTCAACATAATCACTAATTTTCTGGAATGATTAAGCATTATATTTTATTTGTTTATTGGTTAAGCATTATATTTTATAAAACTAAATTAAAATATTAACAATAAACAATTTTTACAAAGCCTTCACTTTACTAAGCACTATGAAGGAAGGACTCCTAGAATTTAAGGGATAATGGAGCCAAAAATCCAATTGCTCATTTTACAGCTAATGAAGTCATGTATAATCATCCATTGTAAATATGTTTGCAATAAAAGGAAGCAAGAATTAAGCACAAAATCATTAAAAACAAGAACAAATGACTAATATTTAAGTCATGCCATAATTCCTAACAATGTACAAGTTTTAAGAAAGTCTCTACCCGCTATTCAGGAAGGTGACTGTCACTGTACTCCAAAAATGAGTGCTGACATCCCAGCCATTAGGCAGACCAAAAAAACTAAAAAACAGTTTGAGTGCAGCTTCTCATAAAAGAACACTTAAAGAGAACTCCACACTCCCGTACGTACCTGAGTGTTAGCATAAAAATCAATAAAATCAATTCTACTTCCTCTGCACCTAGACAGGAGGAGAATGAGTAATCTCTGTAACTGTTTTTGACTGTTGCTATTGGTATTTTATTGAGAGCTACTTTGTAAGTTAGAGAAACAATGTGACCCATTCAATCCTCCTCAATTATACTCAAATCAGTGTGGACAATCTGAAACTCATCCCACATGCTCCCCCAAAAAACAAGATAGTAGTCACTAAACAATGAGCCTACATTGAATAATACATTGAAACTTACTGAAAAGAAACTCACTAATAGGAACTATGATCTCTCAACCTTCTTCCAAAGTTACTTTCTGCAGGAGGGAGGGAAATACCATGTACCTGATGATTCATGCTGTAGTATTTTGAAATCTTTTTTTTTTTTTTTTTTTGGTCTTTTCAAGACAGGGTCTCCCTGTAGCCCCAGGTGTCCTGGAACTCACTCTGTAGACCAGGCTGGCCTTGAACTCACAAAGATCCGCCCGCCTCTGCCTCCCAAGTGCTAGGATTAAAGGCGTGTGCCACCACGCCCGGTGAAATCTTTCAAAAAATGAAAAAAAAATTTAAGTAACTTACGGTACATTATTAGAAGTGTAATAGTGGAAAAGCAGGTGGTCTGATACTACACGTTTCAGAGAATATATATATATATATTTTTGTTTTGTTTTTTTGAACCAGGGTCTTCCTATAGCCCCAGGTGGCATGAAACTTTCTATGTTGGCCTGGATCTCACAGAAATCTTTCTGTCTCTGGCTTCCAAGTGCTGGCGCACTGAGATGAGACTGCACACTGTAAAATCATGAACAGTGGGTGCTTCTTTACAAATTACTATGTATCCAAATTATTTCATTAAAACAATAAGAAACTAGGGGAATATTCAGATTTACTAGTACTCTGAATTTACGTTTTCTACTTTTCAAGGGACTTAAAATATACCCATACAAAACCCCATAAAGTTTGGCTGGTGAGACAGCTCAGTGGTTAAGAGCACTGGCTGCTCTTGCAGAGGACCTAGATTCAATGGAACCAACACCCACATAGTAGCTAACAGCTGTCTGTAACTCCAGTTCCAACACCATCTTCTGACCTCCACAGGTACTGCAAGACATGGGTGTACTTATGTACATGCAGGCAATCCATTCATACACATAAAATAAATAAAAAATTATGAAGTCTACATAGCTTAGTTAGAAAAGTTACCTGTTATTAAATGAAGTATATACATACACATATACACAAGAAAAAATTTACCAAGCAGGATCTTAGTTATAAAGAATTTATACAGCAGAAAAAAACATTGTTCATGATGCCTGTTTTAGTAGTCCCTAAAAATTCATAAATACCATTCTTGTATCTGTGTAATTTTCTTATCATCTAGTCGACTATTCAAGCAGAGACTTGGTACTCAAAGGGAAGTTATAGGTGTTCCAGGGTGTTAAGTCCAGAATGACCCCTTCAGCAAGATCTCAGGGTGGTAAACAAACTATTAGAGCACAGTGGGCACTAACTTGCTCTCCTGTTAACAGGTGTTATGACCTAGCTGTAGTGATCTGTGTTACCTCTGTGTCTTTCTCAAGGATCTGTCTCATTCATTTTCAACCCCCAGCATCAACTGTCTCATTCATTTCTCAACTCTCAGCCATCATCTGGGATACAGTAAAGGTTCAATGTTTACTGAATGCTTTTGTTTGCACCTTAGCAATCTGAAAAAAGAGGCTTTGCAACAAAGTAATGGCAATTCAAATAACAGAACAAAACAAAACCTACAACATGCTTAAAATGTGATTGTTTATTGCCAGTTCAGAAAAAGTTAGCATTCCAGTTTTCAAAACATCTTGATATTAAAGATGGATGAATTTAACTTCCCTCTGGATCCTTTTCTACAACAAAGTAAAAAAGTATTTCTGAGTCTCCAATGAATTAGACATTGCTACTGCCAATGGTTCTGAACCATGCTCCTAGGTCCTAGAATTATGAAGGCAGGTCAAGCAACAATACTAAGTTTTAATATTTCATAAATGACATGGGGTTTTTTGAGAAATAAACTGTTGGGGTTATATATACTAAATGAAAATCTATCAAATCAGTATAGAAATTAATTTAGTAAGTGATCCTAAGTAACAGAGAAATAATCCCACCTAGTAAAGGCCATTTAATTAAATCCTCAACTCCTAAGGTAGCTATCATCCTCTGAAATGTTCGTGCTGCTTTTCCATTTTCTCCCCCTCCCAGATCAACCCACTCTACTCTAATTTCCTTGGAGAAACCACTGTTCTAGGAGACCAATGACCCCTACTGTTGTTCCTGAATCTAAAGAGCACATCTGGTCCTTATCAGATCCTACAACCTTTGCTACTCTTAGCTATTCCCTCAATCTTGAAAAACTCTGCTGCCTTAATTTCTCTGTGGCTTGACTCTCTGGTTCCCACCACACTGTCACCTCTGACTGCACATTTCACTTTCCACTGCTTGCTCCACATGGCTGAACACTTGTCAAGGAAATCAGTGAGGAGGAGTTGGGTGATATGGTGACTGTTTTCATCCGGCTTTAGTTATAAAAAAAATGAGACTGTTTTATAGGTAATAAGAATTTATTTGCATGTGCAATTGCAAGCTTACTTTTTTTCCCCCTCTTATTTCGGAATTTCACAATTCAATTAAAACCACACTATGGCTGTCTCTCAGTGAAAGTTTAACAAACATGTACACACACACACACAACACACACACACCACACACACACACACACACACACACACACACACACACACACACAGAGTTTCCTTATCTTAGCCCCCAACACAGCTCTTATTCCCTTTTCATCTATAAAACTATATTCCAGCCCAAAACAAAGCAGGAGTATAAACTGGTCATTTAATCCCATTTCTGAAGCTTTTGATAACTGCCATTTCCAGCACACATTGTTAACACCAAAGTGCTTAATTAAGAAAAGTACATGATAAAAGTTTTAATGTGAATGCTCCAAAACAAAGGTATCTTGAAGCTAACCACAGACATGTCCACGAACACCTGATCTTGCAATAATCCATCTATAGACTCACCAAACCACAACTCTCTGAATTTACCACAATACATTTAAAAGATAATTCTATATCAAATTGCAGTGTGCACTGGAACCACTTATGGGGCCTCTTAAAACACAGACTGCTGGGCCCCACTTCAGAAAGTTCTTCAGTTGATGTACACCACAAGCTAAGAATTTACATTGCTAATAATCTCTTAAACGATGAGGATGCTGATCCTGCTACTGGTTTGGTGAGCCACTTTTCAAGACAAAGTATCCTGAACTTTGACTCATGAACTGTTGGATGTCCATCTTGACCTGATAGTTTCTGGACAAAACAGGCAAATTACTTCATTGTTCTATTGTTAATTTGGATGAATAACTTAAGGCAGACTATCTTCTAAAAATACTCTTGTGTTGGTTCTTAAGTTGGTCCTTAAACTGTTTTAGTTTTGATACCGAGTACACTTACATTTTTCTTCTTAAGACATTATTACACAAATACTGTGAATAATTTCCTTCATTCAAAGTATAAATGTTTATAAACACCTTAAAGGACTGATTATAACAAATTTAACAAAATGCTCTAACTTAGGGGCTGGAGAGATGGCTCAGGGGTGAAGAGTGACCCTGGCTACTCTTGCAGAGGACCTGGGTTTGATTCCCAGCATCTACATCATGGCTAACAACTGTCCTTAACTCAAGTTCCACGGGATCCAATGCCCTCTTCTGGCCATTGAGGGGACTGTACCACATGGAACACTTAAATACAGGCAGGCAAAATACTCATACACATAAACAAACACTCTAATTTAGATACGAAGCTTTTATTTGCACCCCTAAAACAAAGTATACTTTGGTTTATCCTATTTTATTGCTCTACTCAAGCATCTAAACCTTTCATTTTTACAGTAAGTTTCTTAAAGGGAAAAAAGCTTTTGAAAAGCCTGAAAATAAAGTTAATTTTATATAATCCTGTGCAATTTACCAAATATAAGAACATACTATACCTCCGGTTAAATATGAGAACCAAATGTTCTATCATTTTCTCTAGTCTCACTGGTGTTGAAAATTTCAGCTATAGTCAAAGAAGAGATTTCTAAATTAAAACTGTTTTTTCCTTCTGTTCAGGAGTTAGGAGGCAATATGAGCACTTGAATGTCACAGCAGCTGCTCTCTCGGCCCACTCAGCTCTTCAGAGCTTCTATCCTGTCAGTTCACAAGAACCTACACTTAAACGATTAAGGAAACAGGATGCTCATTATGTCACCGAATGGGCTCACAAAAATAAAGTTGACAATATGGAGGGAGGGGAGGGATAACTCTTTTCTGTAAATTAACATGAGCTTTCTGTTTATTAATTGAAAATTCCAGATTTCAAAGTTAGCCCACCATTTCAAAATGGAATACAAAGTAAAGAGGGTGAGAGACTTTCCACTTCTTTATTCCTATTTTATTTACACAGTCTGGTAAGTTGATGGTCATTTGATTTCTAGCTACAGTTATTAAAGAGGTACTCAGTAAATCAATACTCACTTTTATAATAGTTCAAGTAAGCTGGAAAATAAGCTATACTGTACAAGGACATTAGGAAAGAATCTGATTTATGGTTAGCTCAAAGTGCACAGTATGTTGACATTAGGAATGTGTTGAACTGTAGCTTACTCCACTCCACTCCACTCCACTGGTGGTTCTTTAAGCCCCTGCTTCACATATTCCTGGGCTTTCATCCTAACATTTTAATTTGTATTCTAACTACCATTAAAGGTCAATACCAAGCATGAAAATTGTCACCTAGAACTGTGCTATCTGAAGATTTCCATACTGGTACAACTTATCTCTCTAGTTATTTTCAGTTCTACTGAATCTTTTTATAATGTCTGACCTCCAACGCCATCAAGATCCTTTCTCCACAAAACTAGCTTCCTTCAAAAAGCTAACTTCTCAATGTTCTTTAAATTTGACTTGCTCATTTACCTTCTTACTACACCCATCTGGATGATGGGCTACTACCCCTTGAAGAGACAAACCATCTGACTAAGAAATACTAAAAATCAGTATTTATTTTTTCCATGTTTTAAAACAAGGTCTTGCTGTCTAGCTGGCCTAGAATTTGCTATAAAGACCAATCTGGCCTTAAACTTGAGGCAATCCTCTTGCCTCCACCTCTCAGCACTGGGCTTATGCTGCCATTTCCAGTGCCACCATGCCCACTGAAAAACAAATTTAAAACAGTTCTTAGTTCATTAACAACTCACTTGGCTCAGTAATATACAATCCAGTCACACATATCATGTTCCCAGGCTACATTCCCCTTAAAATTCCAAGTCTCTCCTACATTATTTCCTCTCTGGGAATAAGACCTTATTTCCTTAAATGCCATGGCAAGCTCCATCTAACATCTCAATACCTTTTCTGTTGGATCTTTCACTTGGTCTTGCCAAACACACATACATTTTACTTCATAAAGTTTATCTCTTTTTCTCCTCCCCTAAAAAGTATGTCTCTCCTGGATTTTCTTAACCCATTAACCTATCCTTTGTTCACCTCCCTGTTTACAAACATCTCTCCTCAATGCAACTTCATCACTGATTCTCATTTTGAACCTGGTAACTGTATCCCTCACTGAGTCTCTACACTACTGAGATGACTGTTTACAGTAACTGATCTCAGGTGGCCTATTACCCCCTTACCCTCCAGACTTCAGTCTTATTAGACAGTATTCTTCTATTCACTGTTATCACTTAGTTCTCATAGGCTCTAACTAATTTCACTGGCTTTTTAAATCTTTGCCACATCCTAAATGAGGGCAGTACCCAGATCCTTCTGCAGGACTCTCTTGGCAAATCATGTAACAATCATGGCCTACATCTATGACCTTGCTCTCGCTCTAGGCTACAACTGTTAAACAGTTGAATATTTTGTAGTATTTCAAGTAAAATTACCAATATTAAACCTATCACTGTCTCCTCTGAAATGTTTTTCTCCAATGTTCCTGTCCATCCCAAAGACATATGAATAAATCCTATGTCCAAGGCTCTGTCTTCAAGAAAGTTACGGTCTAAAAGAGGAAGAAAGGTAAGTGTATAAAGCAAGTACAACCAAACATCAGAGAATCACAAAGTCATGGTAAACAGGCAAAGAACAAACTACTAAATGAGTCTGTGGCTTCAAGAATGATTTACCTTACTTGGACCAGTAGTGTAAGCGTGGTAAAGAGCTGAGAACAAAGGTGGCATTGACCCTCCATGGGCCAAAGCAGCAGCACAGAAAAACTGATCTGGAGATTAAAACACTATTTCTATCTCCAATGAGTTTTGAGTGAGTGTCCCCCCATAGGATCCAAGTACTTGCAGCACTGCTGAGGAGGCTCAAAGAACCTTTAAGAGGTGTGGCCATGCAGGAGGAAGCACATCACTGGGGGTGGGCTTTGCAAGTTCTTAGGCCTTGCAAGATTTTCCATCTTCCTGTGCCTGCTTGGATCTAACAGATTTCTGCTCTAGCCACCTCTCCCTCCCACCATTATGGACTCTCCCCTGGAAACACCATAAGCTCAAATAAACTCTTCTCTCTGAACTCTGTAAGTTCCCTTGGTCATAGTGTCTTATCACAGCAACAGAAAAGTAGCTAATACAAGTTTCATAAAAGTTAATCCTCCTTCGTAAACTACAACTTAGCTTCCGGCTGAGTGAGCAGGACACACAACTATTGTTCCTTTTATGGTCTTCACAGATGTTAATACATTGCAGAATTGAACATAAGAACATGTATGGGCAAGAGTGAAGTTTAAATTGCAAAAAAAAAAAAAAAAAAAAAATCCTATGAAAGTCTTCAAGACTACCTAACAAAAGAATAGGCATTCACATAAAAAAGGGAATAAAGAATGATAAGGTGGCTCAGGGACTAAGAGCACTTACTGCCCTTCCAGAAGACGTGAGTTCAGTTCCCAGCACCCACAGAGGGCTTCCATCTCCAGGAATTGGATGCCTCTTCTGGCCTCCACAGGCAGAGGCATACATGTGACATACAGAGACACACTCACATGTACACATAAATATAAAAATTAAATTCAATTTAAAAAGTAACCAAAATCATGTTAGAGAACTGAGGACAAAACATGTAGTTTTAAATTTTTTTTTAATTTTATTTTATTTATTTTTGTTTATGAATGTACTGTTTTGCGTGTAGGTCTGTGCACCCGTGACGTGCAATGCCACGGAGGTCAGAAGAGGGTCTCGGAATCCCCTGGAACTGGAGTTCTCCTGGAATTGGAGTTACAGACGGTTCTCAGCCGCCTTGTGGGTGCTGGGGATCGAACCTGGGTCCTCTGCAAGAGCGGTCGGCGCTCTTAACCGCTATCTCTCCAGCCCCCAAAACATGGTAGTTTTAAAAATGATGGGCCCCCTAATTCTTCTAACTTTTGGGGGGAGGAGGTGCACAAGGTCTCCTTGTAGACCCAGTTGGCCTAGAACTTGCTATATGTAGACCAGGTTGGCCTCAATTTCAGAGAATTCAATCTGCTTAGACCTGGTGCTAACTTAAATTAACATTTTTTATTATTATTTTATATTATATTATTGCCTGCATGTAGGTAGGTGTACTTATGCCATGCAATGCCCTCAGAAGTCAGAAGAGTGCATCAAATTCCATGGAACTGGAGTTACGGATGGTTGTTAGTTGCCATGTGGGTGTTAGGAATCAAACCTGGGTCTTCTGCAAGAGCAGCCAGTGCATTTAACTATTGAGCTATCTCTCCAGCCCCTAAACATTTATTTTTATGCATATGGGTGTATTGCTGGCATGTATGTAAGTACATATGTGTTGTGCAATGCCTGCAGAGGTCAGAAGAAGGCATTACATCTTCAGAACTGGAGTTAGACTATTGGTGGGTGCTGGGAATGAAACCCTGGTCTTCTACAAGTGCAGCCAGTGCTCTTAACCACTGAGCCATCTCTTTAGGCCAGCTGCTAACTTTTTAATGAAGTTGTCTTCAACAAAAAAACTAGATTCTTTCACCACTCACCCCTGAATGAAAACTGGGATCATGGTAGGTCCATAGCTTCTTACATATAATTCCAGCAGTTTCCTTGAACTAGGTAAATGACCTTGGCAATTTATTCACTGTTTCCTAATTTGTAAAATATGTACAAAGTGTTACCTGAATTATCTGGAATCACCCTATTGTCTTAAAGCCAATGCTGCTATTTAATAATAAGTAGTCAATGAATTTTAACTATTGTAATAATTTTAACTAGCAAAAACATTTTAACTAGTTTCATGTCATATTTATATCTAATTTAAGCTGATCTTATGGAAGGTATGTAATATATAGTAATTAAATAGGCAAAGTATCTGAATGCAATATACTTCCATATGACTCTAAATAGAACTTAATAATTTAAAAGGGTTTTAGAATTTTATAGCAACTTATCTCCAAGTCAGGTTGGTATATATTCGAAATAACAGTAGAGTGGCTATCCATGGTTTAAATCAGACATTTACAATTATTAGATATTTGAGATTCGTAGAGACAAAAACAATTATTAAGAAAACGAAATATAAATTTGAACAACTCTTCGTCACATAATATTTAGGGGGGAAAACAAAAATACATATATCCAATACATATATCCAATGAATGTAACCAAGAAGAATTCAAATCCTATAAATGGAGAACAATCAGGAAACTGGAGGGAGAACTGAGCTGTTAGAGCAGCAATATTACATTTTATAAATACAAAAAGAAATATACAGATTTCAGGATTCCATCTGCATAACAAAGACTCAAGTACTGGTTTTGCAATTGTTAGACCTTTTATCTACCAACAATTTACTAAAGTTCAAAGTGCAATAAACTAGATGGTGGTCCTGATCCCACAATATCTTTTGGTCACTTTAAAGTTAATGTTTGTTTCCTACAAATATACACTAATCAGTAAGTACTAGAGTAACAATCTTAATACATTGGCTAATGCACTCCTCTTGCAGAGGACCCAGGTTCAGTGCCCAGTATCCACATGGCAGCCCATCGTGGACTGTAACTCCAGTTCCAGGGGATCCCACATCTGATTCTGGCCTCCACAGGAATTGCATGTACATAGTACACACGCACACATGCAAACAAAACATTCATATGCGTACAATAAAATAAAAACAAATCTTCAAATAATAAGGAAGTGTAAGTAATTATTCATACATTCAATGCTAGCCTGAGCATAAATGTTAAGAAAAGAAGAAAGCTGACGGTGTGCACAGGAGACTTAGAAGAATCTTCCTAGAATGTGAATACAGGAAACCAAGTGTAAAGGTGCAGGCCTTTCAGGGAAGGCAACTGACTTAATTTTTATGGAAATATCTAGGCATTAAAGTAAAACCCTCATATTAAATTAGCTCAAATGACTGCCATTTCTGTGGGTGAAAACCAAATATCAGCAATTTTAAATAGTTAAATCCAGCTTCAGAAGCTGAGCTGAACATTTAAAACAAGCATCTTTAAAAAGAGCTAAAGGAGCTCATGCCTCAAGATTTGTGATCAAGTGTACTTAAAAAAAGAAAATTTGCCAGGCATGGTGGTGCACACCTTTAATCCCAGCATTTGGGAGGCAGAGGCAGGTGGGCTCTCTGGGAGTTCAAGGCCAGCCTGGTCTACATAGTGAGCTCTAGGCCAGCTGGGACTAAAGGAAAACCCTGTCTCAAAAAGAAAAAAAAAAAAAAAAAAAAAAAAAGAGAGAGAGAGAAAATTAACTCAATGGAGAAAAAAATTTACTTCACAGTGAGAAGCAGAGAAGCAGGCAGGTCAACTATGACAACATAGGCAACACCACTAATCAGAATAGGAAAGGAAAGCCTGGCCTTTGCCATCTAGACAGTATTAAGAAGGGTCTAATCACACAGTGAGGTTTTAGTAGTATTGATATCCTAGCTGGGAAGAAGTTAATCACTGACAGTAGTTATCAGAGTTAAAAGAATAGCCTGAACAATTTACAGGACACTATATGGACCATGCTATGTAATCCTCCCAAATCCCTATGAACAAGTTACAACAGTTATCACCAGATGAGGTAACTTGCCTTTGAAAGGTTAAGAAAAGACTAATTCCATTACACATTTCAACGTACCATCTAAGTTCTCATACCGTTCTGTATGTAACCTATCTATAGGGAAGAGAACATGCTAGACAGGTCTTGAGAGTGTGTTTCCAAAGATAGCTTAAAAATAAATAAGCTGGGGTGGAGAGAAATACCTTAGTGGGTAATATACTTGCTGTGCATGCCTGAGTACCTGAGTTTAGGTAACCAACACTTAAACAGAACCCAGTTGTGGTGCACATCTGAGGGCCAGTCAGTGCAGCCAGCTTAGCTGAACTGGTGAGCTCCTGGTTTAGTGAAGGACTATTTCAAAAAATAAGGTGGTGGGGCTAGATAGATGGTTCAGTGCTTAAGAGTGCTGGAAGTCAGGCGTGGTGGTGCACACCTTTAATCCTAGCATTTGGGAGGCAGATCTTTGTGAGTTCAAGGCCAGCCTGGTCTACAGAGTGAGTTCCAGGACAGCTAGGGTTACAGACAGACCCTGTCTAGAAAAGACCCCCCCCCCCAAAAAAAAGAGTGCTGGGTGCTCTTGCACAGGACCCAGGCTCTATACCCAACACTCACACAGTGGCTAACAGCCATCCTTAACTCTAGTTCCAGGGTCTCCAATGCCCTCTTCTGACTCCAAAGACATTGCATACAGTGGTGTACTTACATCCATGAAGGCAAAACACTCGAATGTGTAAAATAAAAATAATAATAAAAAATAAGTTGTAGAGCAAGAGGAAGTCACCAAATATTAACACCTGGCTTTCATAACCCTCATGCATGATTAAGAGTACCAGTGCACATAAACATGTATACCACATACATACACAAATAAAGTCAGTAAACTGGCATTCAAATTTTTATATCTATCTCATGAACTTTATTAGTATGAGTTTGAATGAAAAATCCAAAATGTAGTTACAGAGTTTCAGAGTGTGCAAGTCTGACTCATTACCACCAAACACCTACTACAAAGTGTGATAATCCCTGTCCTACAACGTCCCTTCAGGAACAGCTAGTCCTCCTTCCCAAGAGAAGATAGCTGCACATTATCATCAGGTAGCTTCTCCTCTATGAAAGCGCTAGGGTACAAAGAAACAGCATCACAGGAACAAGATTCTGACTATCCCACCCTGGCCCCCTAATCGTTAGTAAATCACTATGTTTCTTGGACTCACCTTCCCCCTGTGTATACAGACAAGCCAAATGACCTTTCATTCTTCTTTCCCTAACACTATGGCTGTCTAATTCATGGACCACTACTCTTTTACCTTCCATGTGCAAATCTATCTCTAGTTCTACATACTGCTCTCAGAATTTCTTCTTTGTGTCTGACTGGCTTTCCTGTTCAGTTTCTGTCTGTCTCTCCCCACCCGCCCCCCTGCCCCTGAAAAATAAAAAAACACTCTATCCCCACCTCAATAGAGTCTGAAGTCCACTTTGTACCCCTCTTTACACAGCATTGTGGATTAGTCTTGTGTACACTCGAGGTACTGAAAACCTGTGCTTTTTTTTTTTATCTGAAGGACCCCCCCCATACAGTTAAATAATTCAGATTACAACTGAATATTAGTATTTTCCTTTCCATGTTCTGTCTCTTGCAAGCAATTTTAACTGTAACTTCAAACTCAAGCCATGCAGCTCCATTTCTATTACCAATTCTCAAACTTCTCTAGACCAGATTTTCAAACTGCTGTTCTAAAAAAAGAGCTAACTGACAAACACTAAAAGCTCTACTGTAGAAAAGGTGGTTTCTATCGGCACAGTTCAACAGGTTTCTTCAGCCTTTTCATGTTCTTGCACTCTTGAGAATCTTAGAGGGAAAGTGTATGTCGCATTTCCTGAACTGATTTTTAACCTCCTTTTCCCCCCATTGAACACTTATTAATATACCGTGGAACCCGTGTTTCACAGAATACTTTGGGAAATGTTGCTCTAGCCTTTCCTATTGCAGCCCAAGTACCTACTACTAATGTCCAAAAGCAACTTAATGTAAAAGAAAAATGACTTCTTGCTCTCTCTCAATATTCATTCAGTCACTGCGTGTGTGTATGTGCATATATGCATATGTGCACATCTGCACCCTGTCTGTGCCTATGAACACTGGAGATCAACACTGGGGTCTTCTATGCCTCTCTACCTTATGTTTTGAGACAGATGTCTCGCTGAACATAGGCCTCTCCAATCGGCTACAGACTGGCTGGCTAACAAGGCCAGGGATCCTCCTGTCTCTTTTCAGTGACAGGTCTAGAGGTACATGTCACTATACCTAGCCATCTAAATAGATTCTAAGGATCTGAACCTAGGTCCCTGTGTATACACAGCAAGGATTTTTCCACTAAGCTTCTCAATTTTAGCACATTCATTCTTTATAGTCCTTCTTAAACCACTGAATTTCAGATCTTATAATGAGTTAGAGATCCTGTCAATAAAAAATTAGAAGTGCTGGGGCTGGAGAGATGGCCTAGCAATTAAGAGCGCTGACTGCTCTTGCAGAGGACCCAGGTTTGATCCCCAGCACCCACATGGCGGCTGAGAACCATCTTTAACTCCAGTTCCAGGGGAATCCGACACCCTCTTCTGACCTCTACAGCATTGCACAACACGGGTGCACTAACCTACATGCAGACAGTACACTCATACACATTAAAAAATAATAATAAATAGCTTTGCCTGGCATGGTGGCACACGCCTTTNCTTGTTTATACTTGACTCTTTGTGGTACTAAGTTTTACGTCACTATGAGACATGCATAGCTTTAAGTGGCTCAAGACAACAGATTGCATCAGTTTTTGTCCTGTGCCTATCACATTATGATCTAGATATCTCATTTCGTCTAAGATAGTAACAACCTATAACATTGTAACTTTTTCCTCCCTTATTTTACGTATCACATTAAATTAAGACTTTTAATATAAATATATAATTATATAAATAAACTTTTACCTTAATTACTAAAAAATATATAATATATTATTATAACATCATTATATATAAATAGAGTATGACCCTAAATATATTTTAACACTATGTGTTCAATATAATTTAAGTATCGGTAATTAATGTTTATTGACTCGTAATCCTGAATCAGTTCTCTGCAAAAATAGAGGAGGTCAAGCTTCAGGTGAGATCATCACACTTCCACAGAGACAAACGTTACTGTCAGCCTTATTTAATAAGCATTGTGGTCATCCCTCTGCTCTCATCTCTACGAGATTTCGCACTGGAAAAAATCTACAAGCATTGGCCAGATTTTAGATTATCCACGACATAGTAACCGAATTCTATAGCAAGTCGCTTTAAATAGTCTGATTCACAAGGAAATTCACCAATTCTTCTGCTTGCGGTGAATTCAACAGGTTAATGTGCTTTCTGTAGAATTATGGAGTTCCAATAGAGGTGGGACTAAGACGTGAACCATATCTCGGTGCATCAACTTTAATTAGTAGGGGACTGAGTTTTAATGTTAGTGCAATATGCTATCGTCTTCCACAAAAGTACGTAAGTGATCAAGCTACAACGCTGGTTTCTCACTGATAAATTAATGTAAAGACAGTGGTAGATGGAGGAGGGTTAGACAATCCACAGGCGATTGGGGTAATCGGTGAGACTCACTATCCTGCTCTCGTCCCCTTATATAAGCTTGTCCGGTGGACCCTTGTGAGAAACTTATCACATATCCTCCCTCCCTCTCGAGCTAGAATTCAGTTTCCCACCATAAAAAATTGCGAAGAGAGTAGGCTCAAAGCGACGGACAGATGCGCTATGCCTATTATCTTTTGGCAAATGAAATCTAATGTGAATGTACTTAAGTACTTTCTTCAGATATTGTTGGAGAGAGTTTTCCTCTTTTTTCGGAGAAAAGACTTATATGCATAAAACATTCGACTATAGACATTCCATCTGAGACTACGCTCCTAGACCTGAAGTGATTATAACACCCAAAAGATCCCCAGCATCAAACACCCTGAAACAAATGTTAAGCACAAATGTCCTGAGCGCTATACACAGTATCATGAATATCTTGTATTAGATGTTTACACTTGTAATAAGCCGCTGAAACGATTCAGTGTTGCAATCTACGTGAAGCAACGCAGTCCTGTGAAGTGTCAGCTTCGTTATTGAAATATGGGCGAGTCAAGCATCGATTATGTGACGGCATCATATTTTTACTCAATACCAAGGACCCTCAAACATCGGAAAGTGCGTTTTCATGTTGTAGTAATGCCGAGAGGAGTATTGCTTTGATAGGAATGAAGCTATAGTGTTGCCCAAAGTCCGACAAGCACTCCATTTTACAGGAATTTGCGCTTCAGTAGCTTCATTGGCTGTTATTAGTGTGCAGCCTACACATTGTATCCCCCTCATAACCTCTGTCTAGCACCTAAGAAATGCCCCTTTTGCAATTTGCTTATGTCAACTCCATACCATAGGCTCTAAAATTGGAATACTTCTAGTATTGAGTCGTCAGTGCCTTAAGTGTTATTGTCCATGTTAGTGTGAGAGAGCATAAAGTGCTCCAATTAGCGGCTTCATGAGAAAAAAAATAAACAAAGTAACTAACGCACGAGCATAGGTGAGAGCGTATCGTCTATCGCAGCCACCTACAAAATCATGTTGTCGTGAGACCATTCGAGTGATCAGTGAGTTGTGACCGAGCCATGTAGCGGACGCTGCTCTCAGCTTTGGAGCTAAAAACTTCTCAAAGAGAGTAGGAGCAAACAGAGAAACCAGGATTTTGATTGTCTAAGAGGGCCGAATTTTGAGGAATAGCTTGATCTTTAAAACTTATTTAGTGTTCACTGATCGATATCATGAATAATGGTCTTTATCTTTTTAAATTTAAGGAAAGCAACCACGTATCTTTCATACAAACAAGACATTTACACCTACTCTGTAAGCTAAGTTAGGTCACTTGGTCGATGGCACAAATGAATGTTTCATCTATTTATTGTTAATTCAAAAGAGCTTTTACCTGGATAAGGTTCATTCACTATCCTCATCTGGGTGGCAGTCAAATCTAGAGTCACTTGCCCTTCTTCCACTCGTCCGCCGCTTCGGCCAACTTTCACACCTGAGTCTTCTGGGAGGTCTCGCCAAACTTACACCAGCTGTCCTGCATCTTAAAACTTTTTTAAATAAATGCACAACAGTCTTCTCTTCAGAAATTTATAGAGTCACTCGTTTGAGCGTTTTTAATAGTACAGTACGGGTAATGGACATTCCAACTATTTGAAACAATCTCAGCCTATCTCAGAATCCGAGAACAATTACAGCGCCTCTTTGACCTACAGCGTGGGAACTATGCTTGTATACGTCTTTTCCTTTATTTATTACTGCATTCTTCCATGTAAAGGAGACCGGTTTAGCCATGAGCCGATTTAAACCTATCAAAAACATGCTCCCAGGTTATCAAAGGATAATATAGATAATTTCATCATTTATTTATTGTCAATATAATATAAGAGATTTGAGTGTATAAGAGAGACAGTCGATTTATTGTATTGGGTTGACACACAGAGAGTGTATGAGTTGGGTTGTTATATGCACGTCCCTGGGAATAGACGCGAGTAAGAATATATTCCACAATACAGATATCGCCATAGAGGTGCTCCTAGACAGGTTTGAAACTACTTTCTTGAACTCAGCACACGACTCTTCTAATTTTTATATTTAATTTTATTTATTTTTTTTTTATGTGTTGCAATGTATCTAGGAGTCGCTTGTAAGGGTTGGTGCAATTTTCCTCCGTTGTGCGAATTAAGGACGCAATATTTGACACCACGGAGTGGTGCAGACAAGACGGGTGGTACGGAGTTTCTTTTCCCTGAGACTGGAGTTTAAAGATGCGTATCTCAGCCGCCATCGTGCGGTGCTGGGGAACACTAAATTACCTGGGTTCCTCTGCAAGACCAGTATGCAGCGCTGCGCTCAATTGGTAGGGCGTGCTGGAGATCGAACCCGAGGTCCCTGCAAAAGCAGTTGGAGCTCTTACCATCTAGCCATCTCTCCAAGCCCCAAATGGCCCCATATGCACGTTGTCAATTTTTTATATTGAAGGATCGTACTAAAACACAAATTATAAGATCTGAAATGTCAGTGGTTTGAGAACGAGACAGCGAACCTCAATACAACCGAATAGCATGTGCCCCTACACAAAGAGATAGAGACCATATGGGTCAGGCGTAAGAAAGGCTTCTTTAGAGTTCTAGACCAGTGATATCACAACTATGAGGGTATACTCTAGGTTTCCAGATCCCGTTTAGAGAAATTATACGATGCAGAGGACTAGGCCTAGGTATATGCAGACACGTGCTGGAACAGGAGTGACATTTTGTACCTCTAGAGAGGGTCACTGAGAAGAGGAAGACACTAGGAGCCGAAATCGCGAGAGAGAGAGCCGAACGAGATTGAGGGTGAGAGGGCCCTATATGTTCTGGCGAGACATCCGGTGCTCTCAAACATACAAATGATAGAGAGGCATAGAAGACGCCCAGTGTTGATTCTCCACGTGTTCATGGGGCGGAGGGCCACCATCGATCAGAGTTGGCTAACAGAGTAGTAGCACATAGTGCATATAGAAGCTGGCACATAACGACAAGACACAGTGATAATGAAACCTATTGCAGAGAGTAGACAAGAAGTCATTTTTCTTTTTACATGAGTTGCTTTTGGACATTAGTCAGTAGGCTACTTGGGCCTGCACATCAGGCAAAGGCTAGAGCAACATTTCCCAAAGTATTCTGTGAAACACGGGTTCCACGGTATATTAATAAGTGTTCAATGGGGGGAAAAGGAGGTTAAAAATCAGTTCAGGAAATGCGACATACACTTTCCCTCTAAGATTCTCAAGAGTGCAAGAACATGAAAAGGCTGAAGAAACCTGTTGAACTGTGCCGATAGAAACCACCTTTTCTACAGTAAGATGCTTTGTAGTGGTTTGTACAGTTATTGCTGTCTTAGTTTTTAGAACCAGCCAGTATCCTTGAAAACTCAGGATCGCTAGAAGAGATGTTTTGCAAGGAATTCGGTAGAATAGACATAATGGATTGCTCATGCTTTTGAGTTTGAAGTTAACAGTTAAAGATTGCTTGCAGAGAGAGGCGAATCATGGAAAGGGAAAAATTACTAATATTAGTCTATGTTGTTATATCGGAATTTATATTAACTGTTAGGGGTGGGGTGTCCTTCAGATTAAAAAAAGTAAAATGCCACAGGTTTTCAGTACCATCGGAGGGTATAGCAAAGACTAATCCACAATGCTGTGTAAAGGAGGGGTACAAAGTGGACTTCAGACTCCTATTGACGGTGGGGATAGAGTGTTTCTTTATATGTGTTTCTAAAGGAACAGGGGCGTGTGGGAGGTGCAGGTTGGGGGCGGTGGTTGGTGGTTAGGGTGGGAGCAAGAGACAGACAGATAGAAGAACCTGGAAAGGCAGTCAGTTTGACACAAATGAAGACAATCTATGAGAGCAGTATGTATCTAGGAACTAGAGTATAGATTTTGCAATGGAAAGAAGGAAGAGTAGGGTCCAGTGAATTTAGACAGCCATAGTGTTAGGGACAAGAGAGAATGACAAGGTCATTTGGCTTGTCTGTATACACAGGGGGAAGGTGTAGTGATCCAAGAAAACATTAGTGATTTACTAACGATTTTAGGGGGCTCCAGTTGTGTGGGATTATAGTCAGAATCTTGTTCCTGTGATGCTGTTTCTTTGTACCCTAGCGCTTTCATAGAGGAGAAGCTACCTGATGATAATGTGCAGCTATCTTCTCTTGGGAAGGAGGACTAGCTGTTCCTGAAGGGACGTTGTAGGACAGGGATTATCACACTTTGTAGTAGGTGTTTGGTGGTGAATGAGGTCCAGGACTGTGCCACACTCTGAAAATACTCTGTCAACGGAAATACTATTAGTTGGAGGAGATTTATGTCAGTTTCGCAATGACGTCATGAAGTCTGAATAAAGAAAAATTTCATGAGATAGTTATATAAAAATTTGAATGCCATGTTACTGATTGTTATTTGTAGTAGGTATGGTGTATACATTCGGTTAATAGTAACACTGGTCCTTCTATATTTCATGCAGAGGGTTTCCAGATGAAGCGGGCCAGGTGTTTAACTATTTGGTGACTTCTCCTCTTCGCTCGTAACAAAACTTATTTTTTATTATTATTTTTATTTTTCACCATGTCAAGTGTTTTGCCGTCAGTGGGATGTACGGTAGTGACAGTAGCATTTGCACACCATGTCTGCAATGTCTTTGGAGTCAGAAGAGGGCATTGGAGGACCACTGGGAACTGCAGTTTAACGATGCTGTTAGCCACTTGTGTGAGTCGTTGGGTATAGTATGCCTGCGGGTCCTTTGTGTCTAGAAAGTAGCACCGCAGCAGCTCTTTTTTTGGGGTGGGTGGTCTTTTCTAGAACAGGGTCTTGATCTAATAACCCCTAGCTGTCCTGGAACTCACTCTTGTAGGACCAGGCTGGCCTTTGAACAACACAAAGATTCTGTTCCATCCCAAATGTCTAATTTCTCTGTAGAATTAAGGTGTGCAGCCACCCCAGCTGCTGCCAGCACTCTTAAGCATCTGACCATCTACTCTATCAAAGCCCTACCCACTTTATTTTTTGAAATAGTCCTTCACCTAAACCAGGAGCTCAACTCAGTTCATGCTTAAGCTGGCTGCACGGAGTGATGGCCACTCAGTGTCGGACTTGCCCAAACTGGGTTCCGTTTAAGTCTGGATGGTTACCTAAACTCAGGTAATCTTCAGGAGACATGCACAGCAAGTATCTGTACCCAACTATAGGTTATTTTCTTCCACCCAATTGCTTTTATTTTTAAGCCTATCTTTGGAACACACATCTCAAGACCTGTCTATGCATGTTCTCTTCCCTATAGATAGGTTACAATACAGAACGTATGAGAACTTAGATGGTACGTTGAACTTATGTGTAATGGAAATTAGTCTTTTCTTAACCTTTCAAAGGCAAGTTACCTCATCTGGTGATAACTGTTGTAACTTGTTCATAGGGATTTGGGAGGATTACATAGCATGGTCCATATAGTGTCCTGTAAATTGTTCAGGCTATTCTTTTAACTCTGATAACTACTGTCAGTGATTAACTTCTTCCCAGCTAGGATATCAATACTACTAAAACCTCACTGTGTGATTAGACCCTTCTTAATACTGTCTAGATGGCAAAGGCCAGGCTTTCCTTTCCTATTCTGATTAGTGGTGTTGCCTATGTTGTCATAGTTGGACCGCCTGCTTCTCTGCTTCTATGTGAAGGTAAATTTTTTTTCTCCAATTGAGTTAATTTTCTCTCTTCTCTCTTTTGTTTTTTTTTTTTTTTTTGGTTCTTTTTTGAGACAGGGTTTTTCTTTAGTCCCAGTCTGGTACTATGAGCTCACTATGTATGACTCTAGGCTGGCCTTAGACCCTTCCCAGAGAGCCCACCTGCCTCTTGGTGCACTCCAAATGTCTGGATAAGTCAAAGGCTGTGCCCACCAATTGCCTGGCCAAATTCCTTTCTTTTTTTAAGTACCATTGATCACACATTTAGATTTGAATGGCTATGGAGCTCCTTTAGTCTTTTTAAAGATTGCCTTGTTTTAAATGTTCAGTCTCATTACTGAAGCTGGATTTAACTATTTAATTAATTTGCTGATATTCTGGTTTTCACCCACAGAATTGGCAGTCATGGTGAAGAACTAATTTAATATAGGGTTTTACTTTAATGCCTAATATTCTCCATAAAAATTAAGTCATTTTTGCCTTTCCCTCGAAAAGGGCTCTGCTCACCCTGTTACAGACTTGGTTTTCCTGTATTGCACATTTCTAGAAAGATTTCTTCTAAGTCCTCCTGTTGCACCCGTCACCTTTTCCTTCTTTTCTATAACATTCTATGCTCAGGTCTACCGCATTGAATGTATGAATAAATTACTTTACACTTCCTTATTACTTTGAGATTCTGTTTTATTATTTTATTGTTGCCTTATTAATTTTTTTGTTTTTTTTTTGCTGTGCGTTTCTATGTTTTTGCCATGCAATCCTGTGGAGAGCCAGAATAGATGTGGGATCCCCTGGAACGTGGAGTTCAGTCCACCGGTGGGTCTGCTCATGTGTATACTGGTGACCCTTGAACCTGGTCCTCTGCAAGAGGAGTGCATTAGCCAATGTATTAAGATTGTTACTCTAGTACTTTATGATTCAGTGTATATTTGTAGGAAACAAACATTATTTAAAGTGACCAAACGATATTGTGGGATCAGGACATCCATCTAGTTTATTGCACTTTTGAACTTTAGTAAATTGTTTGGTAGGATATAAAAGGTGCAACAATTGCAAAACCATACTTGCGTCTTTTTATGCAGATGGAATCCTGAAATCGTATTTTTCTTTTTTGGTTATAATATAATGTAATATTGCTGCTCTAAAGCTCAGTTTCCCTCCAGTTTCCTGATTGTTCTCCATTTATACGGATCTTGAATTCTTTCCTTGGGTTCTACATGTTCAGTCTTGGATATATGACATATTTGGATATTATGTATTTTTGTTTTCCCCCCTAAATATTATGTGACGAAGAGTTGTTCAAATTTAATTCGTTTTCTTAATAATTTGTTTTGTCTCTACGAATCCAAAATCGTAATAAATTGGTAAGTGTCTGATTTAAGACCATGCGAGTAGCCACTCTACTGTTATTTCGAATTATTATACCAACCTGACTTGCGAGATAAGTTGCTATAAAATTCTAAAACCCTTTTAAACTCGTTTGTGAGGCTCACGAATGAGTCTACCCCCCTTTTTGTCCTCTACTCAACACCCTTCCGCCCCCACTGTCCCTGCCCGCACAGTAACTTTAGTATAAAATACCTGCAAGATGAAAACGAATCTTTTTTTCCTCCAGCCCTGCCTGGATCATTTCTTTTCTCCGTACTTCCTCACGGTTCCTCGTCTATTTTTGGGCTGGAGAGATGGCCTAGTGGTTAAGAGCGCCAGCTGCTCTTGCAGAGGACCAGGGTTTGATCCCCAGCACCCACATGGCGGCTGAGAACCATCTTTAACTCCAGTTCCAGGGGAATCCGACACCCTCTTCTGACCTCCGTGGCATTGTATGACACGGGTGCACCAACCTACAAGCAGATAGTACATTCAGACACATAAAAAAAATAAATAAAAATTAAAAAAAATTAGAAGTGTTGCTATCAAAATTTCAAACCTGTCATAGGGATTAGGACTGATTGTGATATCTTTCTTACTGGCTATTTCAGGAGTACCCAATATTTCTCTGTGATACAATCAAAATCATTCTTGTTATACCCAATTCTAATTTAATGCATGAGGATTTCTATTTCCTTGATAAGGGGAGCTGTGGTGTTAGAATCAGCTAAGGCTAGGTACCTTTACATGAAGAATGCAGATAAAATAGGAAGATACAGAGCAGGTAACAACTTATAGTTTCTCATTTAATACTGATTTTTCAAATAGTGTATTACTATGTACTATATACCTCAACTAGCCTATAAATTTCTGAAGAGAAGACTGTTGTGCATTTATTTAAAAAAGTTTTAAGATGCAGGACATGTATGGCAGACTGCAGGGACTCGGGTGGGGTGGGGCATGGAAAGGAAAGTGACTCTAGATTTGACTGAGAGATGATGTATGACTTATGGTAAAAGTTTAGTAACAATAAAAATAAAATCATTTTCATGACAAGTGACTTAAAGTAATGTTATTTCTTATGAAATACTGTTCTTTCTAAATTAAAAATATATTCATGTTCATCTTGAAAATAAAAGTTTTAAAATACTATTCCTCAAAATCATACCTAAGTTCCAGGTATTTTAGACACATAATCATGTTTCTCTTTTCTTATTTTCTTTGAGAAGTTTTATGAAGCCTAGGCTGGCCGGTAACTCATGATCCTTGTATCTCAGCATGATTTCTAGGGCTGCAGGCCTCAATGCTGGTTTATTTGTTATTATTTTTTTTAAGCCTTGGACATTTGTAGTTCAATACAATGGAAAGAAAAAGGGAGAGCTAATACCAGTTTTCTAATTAGAGCCTTTTGGAGTTGACAAGAAAATGCAAGGCATTTTAGTGTAGACAGGGATGGGTAATCTGTGGCCACAAGGCAGTACTAGAAGCAAATTCCTTAAAATTGTGCTTGTGATGGCAAACATATCTCAAAGCAATACTCCTCTGGCTTACTACCAAATGAAAACCACTCAAGTTTGTATAGTAAATGAGTGTAATAATAGTGATGCCAATAACAGCTAACATTCACACGGTGCTTCACTATGACCCTCTGATGGTGGTATTACAAGGTAAACATCTAATACAAAGATCTGAACTGTTCAGGAATTTTAACTTTTGGATGTCATGTGGGATTTTGGTGCATAATCACTTCAGGTTAGGGAAGCTATTCAGTAGTCTATGCAAATATTACAAATTTCCAAAAAAAACCCTCCAAAATCTGAAGAAGTTCTAGTGTCAAACATGCCAGATAAGGGATAGTCAGTCAGCACTACTATCCATTTTATGGAAACTGAAGTGAGGAGGGTTGAGTAATTTCTCCAAGGTCACACAGCTATTAAGGGGCAGAGCAGAAGTCACATCCAGGCCCTGTGGATTGTCCTTACCTCTCCATCTCCACTGTCTTTACATGTATTTACATGGAAACAGGGTACTTGATCATCTATTTGGAAGGATAGCTATTCACTAAGATAAAAATAGCCTACTATTAAATGTGAAGTACTTCCCTACATTACTGGAAACTCCATTTTACAGAAAGCACATTTACTTGAATCACAGAAAGTGAATTTCCTTGAATCAGATATTTGAGCACTTAAAATGGTTACATGCTATGATAATCTAAAATCTGCAAAGCTCTTATAGATATTCCAGAAATCCTATGGAAGCAGGGGAACAGTATTAAAAAGCTGACACTAAGTGTCTTGGGAAGTATGATCTTGAAGCATCCTCTATTTCAGAACTTTCATTACCATCAATATTTACTGATCTATTATATTTGATATTTATATAGGTATATTTATATACTGATGTTTATTTTTATTTAGTCATTAGGTAAAAAGCATATTATATTATAAAAGCTAAATGAGACTAAAAAGGGGAAAAAAGTTACATTAGGTTTACAATCTAAGAAGAGATTCACTAACAATGGACAGGAAAATATCAATTTGGTCTAGCACTAAGCTTATGTTCATGTATAAAACAGTACACAAAGAATCATATAAACAAAAAATTATATCATTTAGGGTCAACGTATCCACAAGAGACTAACTGGGTCCATATTTTATTCTGAAGGGAGCATAACTACCCATTCTTTTAAAATTCATCCCTGAACTTTGAGAACATTTCTGTTATTTATCCCTGGAGGGTATGATGTAGCACAAGGTAGGCTCCTAAATGTTTGCCAAATAAATCTACAGAACCACAGTGGTGGAAAAAACCCTACACAAATAAATAATTTTCACCTGTCCTGTGTATAGCTGAACAACTGAAACAACAAAACTCTTGTACTACATCCTGGGAAAGTGGTCAACTGGTCAGAAAAAAAAGACCTTTCCCAGCTGTCCTAGTCACCACTATAATTTCAATCTGGGAACGATGCTGCTTTACCATAAAGCTCTGATAAGCCAGTAGTCTTAGCTGTCATTGTTTCAAATACCAAATGATAGGGCTGGAGAGAAGGCCTAGCTTGGTTAAGAGCGCCAACTGCTCTTGCAGAGGACCTGGGTTCAATCCCCAGCACCCACATGGCGGCTGAGAACCTTCTTCAACTCCAGTTCCAGGGGAATCCGACACCCTCTTCTGACCTCCGTGGCACTGCACGACACGGGTACACAAATCTGCATGCAGACAGTACATTCATACACATACAAAAAAAATTTATAAATCAAATACCAAATGATAAAAGCTTTTGGGAAACACTGCTGAGGACCATTTAATATGGTGGCTCTCACTTGCAATCCTAGCATTCAGGTGGCTAAGGCTTGCCCTGCATTAAAGTACAGCCTGGGCTACATAGTAAGTTCAAGGTAGTCTGGGTTACAGGGAAACTCTTTAAAAAAGGAATACTTGGGGGCTAGAGAGATGGTTCAGTGGTCAACTACATAGTGAGTTCAAGGCCAGACAGGGAGATTCTTTACAAAAAAAGGAATACTTGGAGGCTGGGGAGATGGTTCAGTGGTTAACAGCTGCTTTTGTATAGGACCCAGGTTCGATTTCCAGCACCCACATCGTGGCTAACCATGTGTAACTCTCCAGTTCCAGGGGACCTGACTCCCTCTTCTGACCTTCTCGGGCATTGCACTACATGGGTGCACTCACAAACATGCAGGCACTTATGCACAAAAAATTTAAAAAACATGTTAAAAAAGAATGTCTTTTCACAACCTCAGAGATAAATTCTAAATAGCAATTCCTCCTAAAATGCAATTCATCTGGCTTAGATCTGTGTTTATATTTTCTATACAGATATCATCAGGGGTTAGGTGTAGGGAAGGAAGTGCAATGACAGAACTTACCAGGATCTTACATCATAGCAAGTATTTTTTTTTTTTTATGTGTATGAGTGTACTGTCTACATGTAGGTTGGTGCACCTGTGTGGTGCAATGCTGCGGAGGTCCGAAGAGGGTGTTGGATTCCCCTGGAACTGGAGTTAAAGACGGTTCTTAGCTGCCAGGTAGATGCTGGGAATCGAACCCTGGTCCCCTACAAGAGCAGTTGGTGCTCTTAACCGCTGAACCATCTCTCCAGCTCCACAAATATGGATTTTAAAATAAAAGGTTTTCAGGGTTTTTTTTTTCCCCTCAATTTATTTCTCAGTAGTTTATCTCCCCAATTCATTTTGGATGGACAGAATCATAATAGGCATTGCAAAAGAAATAAAAGTTTATACAACTGCTGGATGGTAGAACTACTGGTGGTATTTTCTTAAGACTGTGGGCAGCATTAGATAATAATTCCATATACTTGCAACAGCATCTCAGGTAAGGTCTTAAAAATAAGCATTATATTTAACTTCAAATGAATGATATGACTATAGAAATTTATGTAGATATGATCCTGTAGTACCAAAGTGATAACAAAGCCTGCAATGGAATATAGTCTTCCTTAAATGAAAATATTTTTTACTAAAACAAATGCACAAAAATGCAGACAGTAATAACTCATTTTATAGCCGTTGCTACATTCAAAAAACTGTGACTCCTAAATTCTATATTTCCACCTTTGAAGCAATTCGAAGTTCCAGATTTATAAAGCAGGTTTTAAAAATTGGTATTACAAGACACCAAAGAAATGACTTTTTTTGTTTACAGTGGCAAAATCATTCTCCAGAATAAAATTCTGTAGGAATTAGTATTCATTATAGATTATTTTAAATCTAGAAGTCATTTTCTAAAACACAACCCTCCTCCAAATCACAGTGCTACTTTGAAAGGTATTTCAGAATTTTCAATATTCACAATGACTACACATATCCAGTTGTGCTAGGAAAGCACAAGAGAGCAGATAGAACCTTCCTTAATCACTGCCAAATGATACTGAACACAGACCCTGTAGGATATTAAACACCCTATATTACACATGGATCTTGGGCCCAGCTTTTGAGGTACTCCTATGCAGAGCCCAGCTGTTTTGAATGATTTATCCACAGGAGTTTAATTTCAATTGTGTGCAGGGAAGTGGGAGGCAGTGATTATACCTTCCCCAAATCTTTCCAGCACATTAATGAACATTTTTAAGGAATAGTTTCCAACTGAGATTAATTTGTCATTCAAATATTCTCCTCTTAACTCACTGATGGCATTATCTGATCCACTGCCATTTAAGTGGAAGAACACAAGACCAGGCTTACACTGGAGCCTAATGTTCTACTCACTCAGGCTGAAGATGGCAGAGAAACAATGTACCCTTTCTCCTATCTTCAAAGGAAACAGTAGAAGAAATTCCACTTACTTCCTTGAAATGAACTGATTCCTTCAACTCTTTTTTCACTTGCTTTCTCCTGATTCAAAACCTCAAATTAATGTTCATTTTTTCTTCTCTACTGTATCAGAAAATCAGGTGTGGCTATTCAGAGTTTCATTGGGAGAATACCAATTAAATTACACATTTTTTTTATCCTTTTCATTGTTTTTATTTAAAAAAATCTAATGAAGTCATAAAAGACAATTTTTGAATAGCACAAGAGAGAACTCATATACCCAACGCCAAACTACATATTTGATGACCAGGACAAAAAAAGAAATGAGACAAAAATTTGAAAGACTCCTTAGAGGGGTGTAGTAGAATATATATGTGTAAATACAAGCCCCCCCAGCTGGATGGTGGGACCCTTGGGCTGTGTGGGTTTGGGCACAGCTGCTTGCAAATTGGTTTTATGTGAAGGATGCTTGTACTCATAAACTATTACTTATTGTTAAAAAATGAAAAAAAAATAAAGAGGAAAACAAAACAAAACAAAAAACCCCAGCTATTTTCATATGATGTTACTAAAGAATGTCAATGTCACTGACTTGCTGCCATAGTAAGGAGACACTGCTATTTTTGGCTGGACCAGCATGGTCACATCTGAGAAGGAGGGGCTGCTGGCTCCGGACTTGGATACATCGGTCGGATTTTCGAAGCTCTAAACATCATGACGATAACTGCTAACAATGTATTTTAATCAAAAGTACTTACAATAAACTATTGAACGCAGTTTAAAAAAAAGAATATATATATGTGTGTGTGTGTGTGTGTGTGTGTGTGTGTGTGTGTGTGTGTGTGTAAAATGGAGACAGCTTCAAGAAAGATTATCTAGGGTTCTTAGCTCACAATAAACTTAAACCTAAACCTGCTTGTATAATCTACATTAAATAAGGAGGGGAGCAGACCCCAGCTTTCTGAAAAACTAAGGAGAGGCAGTATTTGCTTGAATAGGTGCAAAAAAATCTGGCCAACCTAGGAGGTTGAATGAAAAAAAGATCTGAAAGCATAAAAAAAAAGCCCCATTTCTTTTTTTTTATTATGTGTATGAATGTACTGTCTGCATGTAGGTTTGTGCACCCATGTCGTGCAATGCCATGGAAGTCAGAAGAGGGTGTCGGATTCCCCTGGAACTGGAGTTAAAGATGGTTCTCAGCCGCCACGTGGGTGCTTGGGATTGAACCCGGGTTCTCTGCAAGAGCAGTCGGTGCTCTTAACCACTAGGCCATCTCTCCAGCCCCAAAAGCCCCTTTTCTATATGCATCAATGCTTAAGGCACACGGGGCAGGGAACAACAGTCATTTCTAAAGAAACAGAAATTGGGAGGCTCTAATGGGGAAAGTACAAAAATCTTGTTTAAAAACAATGAACATGTATCTTTGAGTTTCCTTTCATTCGAACAAAAGTATAGGCACATGCAATTATTTAACTCACAAAACTGAACATAGATTGCTTTCACATAGATTAGCAACAATCTTCCTGGTAATACTAAACAGCTAAGAATTGCATTTATACAGATACTATAGGATGTTCTTTCTCTGAATTCTAAAATCTTCCTCCTTAAAGAACTTTAATTACTCAAGCGTACACCTCAAGGACAGGGGAGTTAACTATGTTAAGAGGGAGCACCAGGTACATTTCCAAGCTCAGACCAACTATCCTTTAACTTCCACAAAGAGAAGTGGAATGGCTGGGGGGTGGGGAGTGGAGGGAGAAGATGGGATGGGACAACTCATTGTTTTTTAAATTTTGTCAGTAATGAAAGGAAAAACTAAAGCTAAAAAATCATGCACACTGGCAACCATGCAGAACTCAGTGGTGCACATGTTCCTGCCCTAATGAAATCCTGAAATTCTATTAATTGATCTGTCTCCCCCAAATACTCTCAAAGAAAAGAAGGTGGTAGGTACTACTAGGGGCTCTCAAAGGATGAAGAATATGGACTTCTAGAATTATAACAAGGAAGCCTCAAGAAGACATGGGTGTAGGGTATTCTTAGCAGAGAAAACGCCAAGGTCACAAAGGCAGGAACAAAGCTGCAGTGCCCAAAAGGATAGAAAGGTCAACCTAGCAATTGCACAAGGTTTTAAAAGTCAGTTAATTAGTCTAGTTAGAAAGGGCTAGAAATTGCCGGGCGTGGTGGTGCAAGCCTTTAATCCTAGCACTAGAGGCAGAGGCAGGATCTTTGTGAGTTCAAGGCCAGCCTGGTCTACAGAGTGAGTTCCAGGACAGCTGGGGCTACAGGGAGACCCTGTCTCAAAAAGACCAAAATAGAAAAAAAAGAAAAAAGGGCTAGAAATTGAGGAGCTTGTTGAAAACAGCAGGAACTCTGAATGCTGTTTTATAATGACAATGTGACAGAGTTCAGTTTGTGCTGCATTATTACATTATGTGTATGGACATAAACAACCATGGTAAAGATGAAGAGGGACTAAAGCTGTAACTCCTTTGTCAAGGTTTCATTTTAGGCAAGGAAATGATTTAACTTTTTAAAAATGATTTATTTCATTTATTTATATGTGTGTATAAGCAGGTGAACACAACTTTCGGAGGGGTTTCAGATCCCTCAGAGCTGGAGTTACAAGCATTTTGCCAAGCGCCTGTTTTCTTACATGGATTTTGAGATCCAATCCTGGTCCCCAGGATTCAGTAGCAAGCATTTGTGACTGCTGAGCAATGTCTCCAGGCTGGAAATTTGGAACATTTTGAAGACAATGAATAAAGATACTGCATTAGACAAGATTACTAACCCACAGTGTAAGACTTTCAAACATTGATCCTATCAGTGAATCATGAAAAATAGGATGATTAATGATCAAAATAGAAGTGACAAATACAATGCCTTAAAAAGCAAAATCCTAGCACTGAGGAGGCAGAGGCAGGCGGATCTCTGTGAGTTCAAGGCCAGCCTGGTCTACAGGACAGCTTGGGGGGGGGGGAGGTACAGGGAGACCCTGTCTCGAAAAGACCCCCCCAAAAAAAGCAAATAAACACAAAACAAATAAAAATATACTTCATCAAACAAGGTGATTCCACAATGGAAATCTCTTCACAAAACACAAAAAGGACTAAGTTATATTTAAAAGTGGCTATTTGGCCTTCCACATTTCTAGTGAAATAACCTATTGAACCAACTTGCTAACTCAGCCTTATTTGTTTTTATCTATCTGTCTATCTATCTATCTATCTATCTATCTATCTATCTATCTATCTATCTATCTATCTATTGTTATTCATGTTATTTGCTCTCCTCCAAAATCTGTTTCCTCAAGTAAGCACTAAGCTCATAAAGCCTCCTGTTTACCATTAGCCATGCTGCTGCTGCTGCTGCTAAGGAAAACCAGAAGGATACTGTGCCCACTGCAAAATCTCATGTATGTTCTCAAATATACATCGAGACAGTATGATTCAGCTTTTAGACAAGGACACAGCCTTTGGCCATGGGAAACAGGAGGCTAGTTTGCATCTGTTTTACTAAAACAAATCAAGAGTGGCCTAAGGGAGCAACCAAACCTGTAGAAAAGCTCAATTTCAGCCAGGCAAAAGTCAAAATTATTATGGTTTACATTCTTAAACTTCAAACCAATAGCTTTGGAAGGATATTCATCACTTATTCTCTGAGGACTTGTCACTTTCATATTTACAAAGACAAGATGCTAAGCAAACACCACCACTACCCCACTATTTTAATATAAGGCATTCCTTTAGAAAATTTTTACTTTTATTTTATGTGTACGAATGTAATGCTTGCATGTATGTAAGTGCACCTGTGTCATTCAATGACTGTGGAGGACAGAAGGGGGCGTTGGATCCCCTGAAACTGGAGTTACGGACAGATGTTATCTGCCATGTAGGTGTTAGGTCTTCTGCAAGAACAGCCTGTGCTCTTAACCAGTGAACAATCTCTCCAGCCCCCAGAAGGCATTCTTAAATCCAGTCCACACAGTACTTAGGAGCGATGGGCTGGGAGGTTTTATTTTATTTTTTTGGTTGGGGGGGGGGAGAAAAAATCTACCCAAAACAATTGGAATAGAGAATACTACTCAGACATAAGTTGGTGAATATTCTCACTACAAAACAAGGACAAGTCAAGAAAATCAGACTTTAAAAGCAACAAAGACAATGTTTACAAGAATACAAAAGATGGGATCTTTGTGAGTTCAAGGCCAGCCTGGTCTACAGAGTGAGTTCCAGGACAGTTGGGGGTACAGGGAGACCCTGTCTCGAAAAGATCAAAAAAAAAAAGAAGAGTTTATAGATATGTGGTGTCTGTTACTATCCTCTATTGTACTTTAGGCAGAATGTGAAACGGCTGGTCATGTTCTGTTAAGTAGTAACTTGTATTCTCATATAAATTTTACAAAGTGATAGAAGATAAACTATATTTGGAGATCTGAGATCAAGCCCATATGCCAGGAACAGGAAGAAGAGACAACACGGGAAAGGGGCAGGATAATCCTGCACCAAGCTCTACCAACCCTATGGAAGATTTCTACAGTGGGATCCCTCTGGGGATGCCCCAGGACACAGATATCAGAAACACAATTGGGAACATATTTAAAGAACTACAAGATTATAAAGAGCAAATCAAAGAACTGAGAAAAGAGAATGAAGAACTCAAGAAGGACCTAGAAAGAGAGAATGGTAGAAACGCTGGAAAGATCCCATGCTGAAAAAGATAAGGAAACCAACCAGTGAAGCAAAGAGCTACAGGAAGAGATTGAGAAGCTCCAAGAAGTAGAAATACTAAAGAAATCAGAAGGGGAAATGAAAAAGGAAATCAAACACTCATCCAAACAAGAGGAAAGGAATGGAAAAAGCCTCAGAAGCAGAATGGAGGAAGCAGAACAAAGAATA